>JAAAKG020133666.1:0-14097 GCA_010014905.2 Druon quercuslanigerum | reverse complement strand
ATGCCGTTTGGTGATATACTAATTACGGGCCCCCCGTTTCCAAGCTCAAACGTCGTGTACCTTATCGATGCTGTTTTATGTAGCCAGCTCTGGGACTATTAGAGACATAAGTTTTCAACCAGATAAGATGCATTTTCAACCACGAAGAATAAATTTTTCTAAAAAATATACAATTTTCTCCAAAAGTGGAATAACTGCAATTTCAGTTCAATATGTAAAATTTCAAAAAAAAAATGATAATTATAAGTATATTTATAAATTTATTTATGGAAATACATTAATTTTCAAGAGTAAACGAGAAATTTATAAACAAAAGTAGAATAGTTAATTTTTATGTAAAGTACATAAATTTTCAAAAACAACAAATTTTTAAGAAAAGAATTAAAATTTTAATCAAACAAATCAATTTTTAAGGAAATAGTTGATTTTCAACAAAAAAATTATAAAATTTCCATGGAAATACATCAGTGTTCAACTGCAAAAGGCTACACTTTTAACCAATTACAGAAATTAAAAAACACAAATTTTCAATAATATAGTGAAATTTTCAATAATATAGTAGAATTTTCATCTAAAACAGATAAAATTTTAACTTCAAATAGAATAGTTAAATTCGCAATTAAAAAATTTATATTGAAACAAAAAAACATATATCAACTTACAACGAAATAATCAAATTTTCAACCAAACAGATGAATTTTCGACAAAAAAGATTAAAATATAAAAAAAAGAAAAATTGTCGATACAAAATAAAATAATAATAATAAACTATTGCCTTGGATCTGGGTTCGCTAGTAGACACAGGATCTACCTTTGGAGACTCTGGTATTATACTTATTGTTTGCTAATTTATCTTTTGGGTCGAAAATTCAACTATTTAATTTCATCATTAATTTAATTAATTTTTTAAATAAATTAAGTTTAAACATCATTTTTGAAATCGTTTTTGAAATTTTATCTTTTTCAGCTGAAAGTACAAGTATTCGATGGAATGTTGAACTGTTGTTAAAATGAATTAGGTTTGGTGAAGATTTGTCTTTTTGGCTTGACAATATATGAAATTTGTTGCTACAATGATCTTTTTTGTTAAAATGTTATAATTTCAGGTTTATAATTCAAACGTTTTGAAGATAATTTGCCTTTTAAGCTTCATAGTTTTAACAATTTAGTTGAAAAAATATATATTTTGTTGCAATTTCGTATTTTTTTTTTGGATGAAAATTTATCTATTTAAAAAAAATTTAACTATTCCATTTTTGGTTGAAAATGCATCTTTTTGTATTATAGAAACTTACACTATTTATTTGAAAATTTGTCTTTTTTGTAATGTACAAGATCGTATCCACTCAGACAAATCTTATTAAAAGTGTTTGAAACTTGGTATTCATACGCACTATACCCTAGCGACGCCTAAAAAATAAAGAAAAAAGTTAAAAATGCTTAATAATAATTAATTGCAAATTGAGACCTAACGGGTAAGCACCTTTCTCTAGCTACGACGAAGAAAAGTATCGAGGGAAATTTAGAATTGAGAAAACTTTCAGTGAACTTTGTTTCATTCCTGTTGATGAAAGATTTCTGGAAATTTTAGGATCGATTCATTGAAAATTGGCGGAAATATCCATTTTGTAAGAAAACACGCGAGGCCGTCTATGATTGCATCGTTAGCAGGTTCAAGCGCTTCTCAACGTTAAGAATCTCGCCTGTACACTCTCGTAGAAAGTACTCGGTCTTTTCAAAA
The DNA here is from genome assembly GCA_010014905.2 of Druon quercuslanigerum. Lineage (NCBI taxonomy): Eukaryota > Metazoa > Arthropoda > Insecta > Hymenoptera > Cynipidae > Druon > Druon quercuslanigerum. Next base: position 12,356 of record JAAAKG020133666.1, on the reverse strand, counting down.
ATTAAACATTAAAAAGTCTGTTCTTTCTCCCAGGTAATAGAAAATCACTGCTTTATATATTTTGAAATATCGTTGTTTTCATTGAATTAGCAAATAACTGAAAATGTGGCAATTTTTACATCGCAATGTGCCTATTACTCAATTTAATAAACACATTTTTTCAACTGTGTACCATAATTTCTGATCATTTATCATACATTTATTTAGACGTTTTAATACAGGAACATTAAAATTAGATACTCCCGTTTTATTATTTCTAAATCCTTTCATACTATACTTTCACAAATATGATCACTTTTTCTTTTCTAGATTATTATTCATCAGGGAATTTATTATTTTGTAAAATCTATATAAATACATATTTAGCATATAAATAGGTCCATTTTTCAATGCTACTACTGTTATTGTAATTGATCGTTCAATTTTTTCCCTCAATCAGTGAACTGTTTAAAACATTTCGGGCTACATAATCATTTAAACTCCAAAAGTAATATTGGAATTTTATAAGTTCAGAGTCGTTGATCATCGAGAAACGTTTCTCCTTGCAGGCTCACGAAATATGTAGGAAAATGGTTTTGAAACGCTACATAATGTTGTAACATACTTTTTAGTTTATACTTCCGATAAAATACGTTAAACAAAATTAATTTTTTAAATAGACACTTTTTGCTTTTAGAACACAGGTATGAACAGAACAGTATGTTCAGGTAGAACACACTCGTGGGTTTTTCTGAAATTTTTAACATATTTTTAACTTTTCAGTTACAGCGCGGAAATACTTCATTAAGGTTTTACAAAAAGTAATTAAAAAAAATTATTATTATTTAGAACATAAAGCTTATTGCAGACCATGAAATGAAAATTTGTAACAGTACCCATTTTAATATGTGCCCCTCCCCCCGCCTCATTACTATTCACTGGAGAAAAAGAATGTCGTCGATGATACGCATATATAAAAATATCAAGCAGGTCTCAAAATAATAATTTATTACCATGCATTGCAAAATGGACGTATTAATAATTATGTAATTATATAGTTTTTTCAAAATAGTAAAATTACTGATAAGTAATAATCGGACAAGAGAAAGTGATTAAATTTATGATATAGCATAAAACGGTTTAGAAATACAGAAGAGAGTATCTAATTTTAATGATCCTGTACTAAAACGTTTAACTTGCGATGCAGAAATTTCCATGCTTTCAGTTATTTGCTAATTCACTGAAGAGAACTACATTTCCAAAAGTATAAAGCAGTGATTTTCTATTAATTATCAGAAAGATCACGGGTTTTTAATGTTTAATTTTTGAAAAGACCAAGTACCTTATAGGAAAGTGTACAGGAGAGTCTTAACCTTGAAAAGCGTTTGAATCTGCTAACGGTGCTATATCGTAGACGGCGTCGCGTGTTTTCTTACAAAATGGATATTTCCGCCGGTTTCAATGAACTCATTGGAAGTTGTTTTAACTTTAAAGTTCCCTCGATACTTTTCTTCTCCGAAGCTGGAAAAACGTGCTTACCGTCAGATCTCCATTTGCAATTAATTATTATTAAACAATTAGGATTTTGAACTTTTTTCTTTATTTTGTAGGCACCGCTAGGGCATAATTTGTAGGTATACCAAATTTCAAATAGCTTAATTTTATTATTAAAAATATACATCGGAAAGAAAAACTTTAAATAAAAATACTTTTACGCGTTTTCGAGCGCTCGTCTCCTTATTGTATCCGCACCCTCAATTATTGAATTTAAGTGGAATAAAAAATCGATAAAAAGATTGGATACCTATAGCTAACTAGTGTAGTACTTATCTTAATGTTTTCATTAACAAAAACACAAAATGCGATATACGCATACATTGCGTGGAATACGTAAACAGTCTTATGACCTCGCAAGAGATGAGAAATGCGAAACTACCTACGTGTGGAGTCTGCAAGAATACAACATATAAAAAACCATTAAAATATGAATCCTAAAAACTAATTTCTTAACCGCCGTGCACTTTCATTTTTGAAGTGGTACAGCAAAATAATAAAATCATTGCTTGCGATTTTTGTAAACAGTGTCTTACCATTGCTGATTCCACGCAAGCACTTAACTCTCCTGTAATTAGAAGACTTCCAGCAGAGCCAGCCTCTCGAAACATGGCAACATGTCTTTTTCAAATTGTGCAGGGATGAAAGTGATTCAATTGCAGTCAACCTGCCGCCTATATCGGATAAGCTGGACAAGACAAGAATGCGTCAACGTCAACCTGAAGGATATTTGGACCAAACTGTCTTCTATACAAACTGACATGGATAAAACCTATATTAAATTTAAAAATAATAATAGGTTGGTGGTTCAGCTTTATAAGAAGGAAGACAATATAGCCGCGGACAACAGTATTTTAAATTCGAAAAATCCGAAGCTAATTGAGGACTTCAAGAATCTAAAGGAGAGCAAAAACTCTGTCTCTCTTTGCAGTACGAGTCTTTTCTAATGAAAATCTCTACAGTCGAGTTCTTTTGTCGCGATCTCGAGGATGATAAAGCGTAAATGGAGAGGAAACTCTTGGACCTTAAAGATAATGTTAACCAACGGCTGAACAAACTTGAATTCAAAGAAAGAATCCTAGTGCTTATCATTTTCGATATCCCACCTGTCTGTTTATCAGCTGGTATTGTTTTTACAGGTAATGATGATTATACTTATCGTGAAATCTCCTTCATAGAATCCCTGTGCCCTGCGCTTCCACCTGAACCATTATCGGATAATGATCATTATATTTATTCCCTAAATTCTTTACAATTGCATGTAAATCTTCATGGGAGATTTTAATCAACTTCCTTTCTTTCAAGAAACCCACTTGTAAGGGATAACTCTATATTAAATACTCAGCTATCTTCCACTCTGTCAAAGTCTGTAAAAAATATCACCATGTTCATAGAGTGCCTCATACAAATGCAAGATCTTTGTTTACTAAACTGGATAGGGTGAGAGATCTGATAGTCTTCTCAATGACTTTCATATTTTCACAATGTCAGAAACTTGTCTTCACAGCATTATTCCAGATAAGTTGCTTCTTATTATGGTATACAAACTTGTGCGTAAGGATCATGAGTGTGAACCAAGGAAGAGGTGAGGTGCATAAGGGATTTTAATGGAAATTGGCAGGAACATTTTAACCCGGACTTGATAAGATTATAGGATTTTTCATCCTTCCTATCACTTATTCAGATTATTACTAAACCGACTAGAATAATGTGCCAGTAGGACACAATCCTGGACCTTATGTATGTTGGTAGCTCATTAAAAGTCCTGGAGTCAGGTGCATCAGAAGTTCCCAAGGATTTCTCGGATCATGATGATTTTCTGCTTTCCGAATTTAAGGATGGAGTCCAGGCCGACATATTTAATTTCGGAAGAGACTTTAAGCGAATCGATGGAGATATGAATGATACGGCAGCAGAGATGGCAAGTTGGAACAACATACTGCGATTGCATTCTATTGATGAAAAGTTAGCACGGTTTGCACTAATTGTAAAAAATTGGTTGATCACGTTTACTCCGTTGTATAGGTATAGAATTGCCAGATCTAAACCGCCCTGATTTGCTAATGTTGTAAAAAAGCTAGGTCACCTGCCACTTTTGCAGCTTCCGCAAAAGGGACTTGGCAAATCTGTTAATCCGTCGGACATAAATGATTTTATACTATATATGCTAACAAAACTGGAAGTTTCTGACGAATTAATACGGAGTCTAGCAAAAGGAAAATATTGGGGTTATAAAAACGTTTTCTTTTTCGGAAATAGATACGGGACAATGATTCCAGGCCATGAAGTCCATAAAATCAAATGCAGCTAGAGTAGATGGTCTAATCTGCAAATCAGTTTTGACTTGCATCCCCTTTTGTCTCCCTTTGTTACTACATGTCTTAAATACCTCCTTCCAGGAAAGGGGGGGGGGGGGTACACATATTCGTGAAAGGTTGGGATGGTTCGCCTGATACCAAAGTCCCCTGAGCCTTCTTCTATTAAGGATCTTCGCCCATTTACAAGTTTAACGTATCTTTCAAAACTCCTTAAGAATTTGGCTCTTGGACAGCTCATGTCATTTATGAATGACCTGAAAGTCCTTCCAATATACCAAATAGGATTCAGAAGAGGTCACTCGACAACAACGGCATTGCTTAAGGTTACAGACGACATAAGTAAAGCTTTGGATTGTGAGGAGGTGACACTTTTGGCCATATTGGATTACTCGCGAGCTTTTGAATCGGTAAACCACCAATTCCTCCTGACTAAGATGAAGTCTCGGATCCTATATAATAAACGATGCAATATATAAACTGAAGGACGAGTATAAAAAGAATCTTAAAGTTCGTATTCATATGTATACCAAAAGACGTAGAAACCGTTGGCCAATCATTACTATGGACGCTATTATTTTAGAATATGTAAAGCAAGCGACGAATCTAGGACTAATGGTAGGGCAGGATTGGGAATTCAGCGCTCATGTATCTTCTAAATATCACACGGCATACCTCCGACTAGGAACTTTGTTTTCGTTTACACAATACCTGCCAATCTCGGCCAAACTGCTACTATGCCATACCCTGGTATTCTCTGTTTTGGAATATGCTAATCTGGTCTATCCTCTTGGCGGTACAGAAGGCGAGGATCCAAAGGATCCAGAACTCTTGTCTACGTTTTGTTTATAGAGCATGCAAATATGACGCTATGTGAGTAGCCGAAATAACAAAAGGATGAATAGATGCATGATTCACATTCCTGCATATGGTCTTTACTTCATGCCATAACTCGTTATACTTGTGGATCTTGGTAGTATAGGTTGACTGCAAATTTCGGTTAAGTGGACAAGTAATGTCGATGATGTTGCTTCTATGAACAAATTAAAACTATTTCTTGAAAAACAGCCGAACTCTGAATTTTTTTATAGAAACAGTTTACATAATCTAAAATACATCCTTAGTTCGCTCCGCAAACCAATTGAGCCCTTTTCGTTTAAAAATAGCTAAACTCTAAATTTTTTTATAAAAATTCTTTAAATAATCAATAATACTTCAGAATTTGCAAAGTATAGTAGAAAAAAGACCCCGGAAAGATATTCTTAGTCATTTAAGTAGAAAAATGGAGTCTATTCGATCACAATTAGCTAAAATCTGAATTGGTTTATGAAAAATGTTTAAATAATTAATAATTTTTGTAAATTTGCAAAGCAACATAGAAAACAGTAATCGAAAAAACATTCTGAAGGACTAGGCATGCTAAAATGCACATACACCAGCGTAGCCGCGTTTTCGTCTAGATAAAAATCATGAGCACAGTGTTTGGCAACACACTGGACATCATCATCATCACCCAAAAATCCTAAATTAACGCGCATTTCTCGGTGTGCAACTGTTCAGCAATGGAAGAGAAGTGGATTTTTACGGACAAATAAATCAACAGGAAACGCTTCTCAACCAACTAAACATTTTTGTTAATCAGTCTGCATTAAATTCCTGAAAACATTTTTTGTATTTAACATTCATAAAGTTATAAGCAATGTTTTTACCTTTTAAGTTTTATGCGCAAGCCAATTGACAGATTAGAACAATTTTCGTTCGAACAATGTATTTAATAATACATGTTATAAAAAAAACTAATAGGATGTTTGCATTTTTTGGGGGAAATTACATAGTCATCGGAAAGAATTTTCTTAGCATCATAGAAAAAAGTAGTCAAAAAAAGTATTCGTGGTCAATCCTAGGAAAAATTTGTGCCTATTCGTTAAAAATAGCGAAAATCAGAATTTTTAAATAAGTCTAGGAAAGAATCATTGGGAAGACATTGTTAGTTAATACTGTTAACAAATTGTGTCTAATCCTTGAAACATAGTCAAACTCTGAATGTTTATGAAAATTGTTTGAATAATTAATAATTATTGTATATTTAGAAAGTATATGTATAACAGAGTTATTGGAAATTCATTAATTCCGAATTATTACCAAGCTCTTAAATTGTTTCTGACAATTGTTTGTATATATCATGATTCTTGGAAATTTGTAAAGCATTATTCAAAAAGGAATCGGAAGATATTCTTAGTTAATTATGCACAAATATTAAGTCATTATTATTAAATATAATTAAATGTTCATAGGTTTGTATTGCTAGTTAAAAGGATGTAATTGTCTTTGAAAATGCAAAAGAAAGTAAAATAAAATAAATATCTATATTTTCAGAATGCGCATTGTTTATGATTCTAATATAAAAATTATTTTTGAAAAAAGGGAGGCTATATAATTTTTGAAAAGAAACTTTAAGAAAGGAACTAAAATAATAATTGAAATTGTACCTAATTTAAAAAAAAATAATACTGATCTCAAGATGAAATCATATTTTCAATTGCTTAAGATTTAAAAAATAGTTTAAATTTGAAAGAGGTCATAGTTGTCGAAACTGTCACAAAAATAAAAATAAATTTAATTTCTAAATATTCATATTTTTCCATAATTATTAGAATAAAAAAAAGTATAGCTGAAATTCTAAACTTTATTTTAATTTGCGAGCTATCTTCATTTTGAAAAAAAGATTTTTAAAAAGCACAGGATATGTTGCCTATCACATCTTAGCAGTATCACTTATTTGTCATCGGGTTTCATGTTTGAATAATTTTTTATTCTAAAATATTGTATACAAACCATTCACAGATATCACTGTTTTAAATGCGTTTCTAGAATCTATGCCCCATATGCGCGCCTCTAGTCCATGCGCCCTATTAAAAATGTTACATTAATTGATATGTGAAATTTGACTTCAGATTTTTGGAATCTCAGTATTTAGAACAAAAGCTTATGTGTTTCAGACGAAATCCTACACTGTAAAAATGGTATCCTTAAAATCACATTTAACCGCAATTTAAACTGTCGGACTATCTGAATTTGAATGTGAATAAATTAGTAAATTAAAGAAAACTCAACACTAATAAAAAAATTTTATAGTTAAACTAAAATGAAAATTGTGATAAAACCGTGACAGTGGTACTTTGACAGTCGACGTGTAAAATTGCGGCGTATTACACTGGAAACTATTCAACCTATATAATATGTCGTAAATATACATAGAGCATTATATTTACATGAGACTGTGAATGTACAAACAACAGCGCATTTACAATCTTTCTTTGCACTTCAAACAGACGGAAATCAGAAGCGCTTGATGGAGAGCAAAATTACATGCCGCATGTTATTGCCAGTGATGAAGACGCATTTCGGGCCTGATCCGACAAATAGGAGAATATTATTAGCTGAAATATCTATTGATTTGACTTTTTGCGTTTTGCTCCTAGATTGGTGCTGGAATCGGACGTCACCCTCATTCAAAGATTTATCTAAAAAACATACAATGGTTTTGCATGTCGAATTATGAATTACTTATTGAAATTATATATTCACCAAGTTTATGTAGCGACTAATGGACAATTTATATTGCTCACATTCAGTATGCTTTTTCAGCGGCGCTCGTTATTTTTCACAAGTCTCTTTCATTGACGAAATCTTGTAAGTTATTACGTATTATATGTGTCAATTAGTTTCCAAAACATTACGATGCAAAATAACACAGATTTTGTTTACAGTGTAATAACGACGCTGTGTGTAAATATTCGTTAAGATAACAAAACCAGGTTTTTTGTTTATTGCAACAAACCTATTCGTGTGACGAAAATAAAGTTCGGTTAAAAATAGTGGGTTCACAAATATCTTCAAAATGACTGGTGGTACGTTAAGAATCGATCGTTTGGTTTACTTGAAAAAAAAATGAAAACCATCTGAAATTACCTTTTTTGAAATATGTTTGCAAAACTTCAGCCCAAAATAATTATTAGTTTCCCCAAAACCTCATGTTTTATTAAAAATCGATTATTTTTCAACGGAATTTTTATGCATTTGGTCTATAGGATATCAACTAAAGTGTTTGACTGTCCTCTATAGGGCAAAACGACTTTTCGTGATTAAATTGATTTTTTTTTTTACAATTTACAAAAAAATTAGTTGAGCTTCAAGAGAGAGAATACTTCTACTGCAATCTTAAACATACAAATCTGAAATTTACATCAAGTACAATATATAACTGCAATACTTGTTATAAAATGTACGAGGCAATGCATTCTTATTTTTTTGTTGATCATAGTGACTGATTATGGAAAAAGGCTTGACGCAGTATGTGGTAATGAGATAGGAGAAGTTGTTTTTGCCTACGTATGGTTATTAGAAATTATTTGAAAAAAATGTACATTTTTTCCTAAAGTAATTTATCAGATGTAAATCTTTAAAAGAATAAGTTACAATTATAGTGAACCTAATTAAGAATAAATTAATGCCAAAATTAGAGAACATAAATAAAGCAATTTTTAACTTAAGGCAGCAGATATCATTTTCTGAAAAGTAACCAAAAGATTTGTAACCAGCACTGAAAGCTAGTCCAAACTAACAAGAACAACATCTTGATAGATAAATTTGCTGCTTCTGCAAACTTTTCTGTGAATCAGACAAGATTGTTAACAATCAACTTATAATGGATTGCTTCGTGAATTTTACAAAATTAGTAGAACTTTTTCTATATTTGTGACGTGCCGCGCGGAAAGGTACCTTAGAGTTCTCAGGAGAATTTTTCAGCAGAAACGATTGAAGAAATGGTTAAAGTCATTCAGAGAGTAGTGACAATCGCCGAAATCCATCCCCTCAACTGACGAATAAATCTTCTGGCTCAGCTTTCGAGTCACACGGACACATAACGGATAAATGTGTACAAACTGGTGGGGCTGGATTTCTACGGATATCTGCACCCGTCAAAATAGGCGATTCACGCCTCCCATTGCAGCTTAATAACAGTTACAATTTTGCAGATAAAATTTCAATTCTTTTTCAATATGAAAGAGTAATTTAAAAACTATCAATATCATGAAGAACCTAAAAATCGATTTTTTAATCCTAAGGTCCCTTTCCTCGCGGCACGTAACATTTGATACGAACTTGAGCTTTATGAAATGAAAATTGAAGGAGTTATTTCATTTGTTATAACCAATCGGCAGCAGATTTTTCACACATATTCTTAGGGTTCCTGACCAGGTTGCAAGATTATTAGGAGATGAGGGATTGGTGAGGGGGAAGTTTTTGATACATATTAAATCAAGTGGCCTAAAATGTATAATCTTTATGCTAATCCACAGTTTGACAATTGGCACTAAATCTCGATTTCGTCGGAAATGTGAACTTTTCTGCATTATGTTAAACTCTATTATATCAAATGTATATTATATTTATTCTTGTAACTCAGTAGGGGGCTGCTTATTCAGATATTGCAAAATAAACTACAAATTCTATGTTTTATGATTACTTTAATATTTGTCTCCTTCGATGCTTTTTACGTGAAAATTGATGAAAAAATTGGATGAGTTTTCACTTTTTTTTGGAGGAGCAACTTTTTTCTATTCATTCTTTCCATAGCTTGTGTTGTTTGTCCCAAAATTTAATTTTTTTATATTTAATGTTGATTTTTACGAATAAAGCAAAAACTACGTGTCGTATAACAAGCGTATAATAAGAATTTTCCAGCTATTTTTTTGATGTTATTAATCTTTTAGGACTTTGAAAAAGCAACGTTTTTCTTTTCTTGTCGTTTTTCATATCGTGCGTTGTTTGGCTTAAAATGTTTATTTCACTCTGATAAATTTTATGTTTATCAAAAAAGTCGTAAGGATAAATTGTTAAAATTTTTTAGTGGCACAGATAGGTTGAAAAAAATAGTGTTAAGAACTTTGAAATTGAACTTTTATCCAAAATAGCTGGATAATGAACTCAAACTTTCTTTTTGGGTTCTGAACCTATGAACCGAATCGCAACTTAATCCGATTAGTCTGTCGAAAGCTATCCGGTATATAGTCGACAACAACGATAGACACCATCGAAAACTGTGGTTTCGGATTCAGGGGGTCTCGAAATGTGGAGATTAAAAGAAATCCGCGATAGTCAGTTTTAAGAGAAAACTAATACCGTCTCATTATGATGAGAATGTAATAAATATATTTCTGCAACGGATTTGCGAAAACGCCTATTATTTCTGGTTTCTGCTTCATTACCTCATGAGCACCGAAATCAATGGCCATTGATTCTTTGAATATGTGGTTTAGGTATTTGATTTTTTGATGTTTGCTAAAAAAGAAACTCGGGGTTGGTGCACAAGTTATTTTAAAGTGTAAGAAATGTGTAATTAGTGGAATAAGCTCATTATAATAATAATTCTATACAATTTTTTAACAGCCCTGGGTATTTCTCATTTCTCATTTAAAAAATTGGGTAAATGGTCTCGCTGGGTGCGACATTTGACCGATGCTAACAAAATGGACCATTCAGAACACAAGTTTCGCAATCTGAAGCTTCCAGTGACTAGTAAATGATCAAACAAAAACATCGATATTAAACATCGATGCATGCGGCTTGAGGACGAGATAACTCACTCTGAGTTTCCGGAAGCCACCTTCAGCAAACCATCGGCAAAGAAATTAAAGACCCGCACCAATGACCGAGTGACGAGATGGTACCGCTGCTATCGCAATCAGTGTTCCAGTTACCTTGCTTCACTAAAGAAGCCTTATTATGGACAGTTGTAACCAGTCAGTCTTAACCACGATGTCGAAAACTAGGTCAGGGAGGTGAAACGTCTAAGTTGACACAGGCAGCAGGATGCCGAAGTACAAAAAATTGGTTTTAATGCGTTCTTCACGAAACACCGTTTTTTGAAAATTCCAACTTCAGAAGTATCACGGTATCATATTTTTAAACCTAGATAATTTGTTCACTGCTTCAAATGTTGGCAAATTATTTGACTACATGTTCCTGTTTGTAACTATTTATCGAAGAAGTGTGCCCTTTTCTTATAAAACACATTTTTTGCATAGCGTCCTTACCCACAATTTTGAACTAAAACGCTTCTTACACTCCGGTTTTTGTATATATTCGTCAAGCTGAAGAAATACGCCATGGAAACTAAGTAAGAAAGTTGAAAATATTAAGTTTTTATTTAGATTTGAAGCAGTTAGCTTACCCGATCCATCATCTGGTGGTAAGTTTCCAGCAAGCATTCTAATAAATGTAGTTTTGCCAGTGCCGTTTTCACCTAATAAAACAATGATCTCGGAGTCAGTAAACTGACCCTTTTCCACATTTAATGTAAAAGACTCCATTGTCTTGCTCATTGCTGGATATTCATAATGATTCATGCGTTTTACTTCTTCTTCTGTAGCACTCTCAGCTACTTTAAAAACAAGAGATTCTTCTCTGAATCGTAGATTTTCAGTTGGAACAAATCCGTCCAAGAAAATGTTAATGCCTTCCCGAACAGAGAAGGGCATTGTCACGACACCATAAGCTCCAGGAACTCCATATAAGCAGCATATAAAATCTGACAAGTAGTCCAGAACTGATAAATCGTGCTCGACTACAATGATGAATCTAATACAAGCAAAGGAATAAATGAAGTTTAATGTTTAAAATGTTATAAAGCATCTATTGATTATCAAGAGTTTTAAGACATAGTTTGGCAAGTTATCAACTTTTTATGTTTACAAATAATTCCACACAGCAGCAACACAAAGTTATTTTACCTTACTTAAAATTAGCACGTAATGTATACAGTATCCCAAATAAGAACACAAGAATACCTGGAATGTGATTTCATTCGAAATGCTGTTAACATTTTCTTGGATTTATGTTGTGGTACTTTGCATTCATTTTCAATGGAATTTGCAAATAATTTTCGATAAATGTAAACAGTATTCGCAATAGAAAATTGCCTTATTTCTTGCTGTTTCTATCGTACAGTAAACTATTTTCAAATATTATCAAACAATTTTTGTATATTAGGTAAAGTAATAATAATTCGATTATATTATTTTTACCAACACCAAGCGAAAAGAACGATGAGGTCTACAAATAATTAATCGAATGAGTTCATCTAAACTGGTGCAAACAGCTAAAATGAATAAACGATTAAAATAAAAAGTTAATTAATGAGGTAATCACCTGAAGTGCGGAACTGATTAATTATTTCACGATCGGTCAATTAACTTCTGCACAAGTGAAAATTATATCAAAATGTGTTCAGCCCTAGATTATGAGGCACCAAAAAAACTAGCTCCTACACCCATTTTTTTTCTTATTATACCATTGAGCCACTCCCTTTCGGGGTAGGCGTGACTTACTCCGAGGGGGGGGGGGGGGGGGGAGATTTTTTTGCCTTATTTCGAATTTTCGTGTTTTTTTTTTAAATAAAAGGTTTTTTTCTTAATATTGTTTTTGGCCTGGGTGCGGGGTTGT
>JAAAKG020133665.1:0-14098 GCA_010014905.2 Druon quercuslanigerum | reverse complement strand
TATATATAAAATAATATTCTATATTGTAACGGTTAGTTTCGCTTCACCTGCGTGCTGTCCCACTGGACGCTTCAGTCTTGCCAGGTTTTCGGAGTTGGGGCAGGGTTTATAAGGAAACGAACAACGGTATGTGGTATACAGATGAGAAACAATATATTGTCCAATAAGGTACATATCTAATTAAGAGCTAGGTGTGGTGTGTTGTGTATATGTTTGGGTGTGTCGTTGCCATTTTTAAGTGTAAATGTGGTGCGTTTTGAGTATACAACATGGTGTAAAGTGTCGGTGTGAATGTTTGAGAATACTTATAGCTATGACGTCGAAGATACCTAGGTAAAGCGTGACGGGTCGGAGCGCGGAACGTCACGAGAGCGTTTTCCCGCACGTATCTTCCCGGAGCAGAGGTCTTAGGGCTGTCTTGGGGCCGTACTCTGGAAAAAAATGAAAGGGGGGCGTCGGGATAGCTGTGCATATAGGTCATCTGTCCTGCCTGCGAGGAGTCGGGGAATCAGGTCACCTCCCCACGGTCGGTTCAGGTCAGGTATAGGAGGGGAGGATGTCGTGGCCCTGACTTGCTTCGGAGGCGGAGTTCGCCCAGGGGTTCTTTTCCTTAAGTCGGCTACGAGGAGCGCTAGCAGGTGGTTTGACTTCTACCCACTTTGTGAAACGATCTTGCATCACAAGTAACCACGTATTTCCTATTGTAGCTCGTGGTAGGGGTCCAATCAGGTCTACGGATACCATTTCCCATGGTTGTTTGATATTTGTGGCATGCATGGTTCCTTTTGGTGCTAGTTGTTGGGGCTTGAACTTCTGGCAGCTCGGGCAGTTGCGTACGTGTGGGGCTCCCATCCTCGCTTGGTCTCGTTTTGGTACACAGATCTTCCATTGTTCCTCGTGGGCGTAGTCGTTAAAGTCTAACGTATGCAGGATGTGCCGGTAGAGTCGTCCGTCGCGGATGCAGTATTCTGGGTTGTCGGCGGGGTTATTTTCGACTGATTGGAGTCGTCTTTGGTACCCAATCCTTGTCTACTTTTTGTATCGCACAGGCTGCATGTGGTTTACTGCATAGGTTACCTGCTAAGAGGTTGTCAGCTCCGCAACTGTATTTTACCTCAAAGTCCCATTGGCTTAGTTCCATGGCCCAGCGAGCTAGACGGCCTGAAGAGTTGTCGATTTGTTGAAGTCATTTCAAGGATAGGTGGTCGATCAGGACGGTGAAATGGTAGCCCTCCAGGTAGCTCTCATTTTCCATATTCCCCATTTTACGGGGAGACATTCGAGTTCGGTAGCGGAGTAGTTACCTTCTGCCTTATTCGCGGAGCGGCTGGCGTATGCGATGATTCTCTCCGTCTCCTCGTGTTGTTGCGTGAGTACGGCTCCGAGTCCTTCTTTTCTTGTGTCCGTCTGTAAGGTGAACTCTTTGGTCCAGTCCGGGCAGGCTAAAATCGGGGCAGACGTAAGCCTTTCCTTTAGTTTGTCGAAGACTTGTTGGTGTTCCGCTGTCCACTGCCATATTGCTTTTTTCCTTAGTAGTTGGTGAAGGGGGCTGCTATGCCGGCTACATCTTTGATGAATTTTCGGTACCACGATATGAGTCCTAGGAATCGGCGGGCTTCTTTCAGGTAGGCATTTATGAAATAATACTATGTCACTCGAATTACGTTAGAGTATAGTTATTACTATAACTACTGAAAATACTCTCAACTAGTGGTATAACTAGATATTTAACGACTCTCAAATGTCGCGGGGAGCGCGGATTAAAAATTATAAACGGGCTAAAAAGGAATCCGATCGCGTGTTAACAAGGTATAAACAAACCAGAAATGTGAGGGATCGAAGTCGACGGCAAAGACACCAGAAGAGGAGCAGGAAGACACACCCGTGGCGACGACGAATCGGGAATTTCAACATCCTAAATAGCAAAAAATATTCACATTATGGACCGTATGACTGTTCGCAAATATTAAGCTGTCAACAACATGAAGTAGCCGTCCGCCAAAGACCATAAGGGGAAGGGCCGGATAATGAAGGGACTTCGCAACAAGTCCGCGCCGCTCCCGAGAGGTAGCACCAACCGGTGACCGGGAGAATCTCAGAAATATTCGCTGACATCAGGGGGCCTACCCAAGCCCGAGGCCAGGCACGGGTAGCACAAGGCGGTAGTACCATGACCAGCGGCGAGTGACAGCACCAGACGGACCACCGTAACAGACTAAACCACCCCTGCAACACCACGTGGCGAGGCGAGCAGGAGTCAATTCATGGTAGTCACGTTAAAAACAACGTGCGCGCGACCAATGGAAGCCTCGGTAGTCCGCAGGACGGAACTAATCGGCAACACGGATCCTACCAGGGATGAGCACAGGGTGGAAAGCACCCATTCGATCTCGCCCGTTGACACCAGCCAATCAACGGCGGCCGCACTGGAAAGTCGGAAGGTCCAGCAGAATACAGCAGAACTGAACGGCGACTGAAAATTGTTCAAGGAAGGAAGGATGGACTCGAGAAACGCGTTGGCAGCAGTCGAGTGGCTGAAAAGTAAGTAGGTTTTTTTCTAGTGACTATAAGTGCTTTTTCCATCTCGACTTCGATTCGTATTCGAATCCTGTTTCTGCTCCGCAAGTGTTTTTAGTGGGGTCAGAGTGAGCGATTGACGGAGACCACCTGGTGGCTTGAAGCTTGGAGGGACGCTCGGATCAGATGTCGATGGTAGCATATGAGGCGAGCAAATCCTTTCAACGACCAAGCAGCTGGAAGGCCGTGAAAACGGGCAGTCATAGAGCATGGCACCGGTGTCTCTGGCCATCCTTTCACACAGCACGCGGGTTCCGTAAACCGGGTGACTTTCCGCGTCTCTTCGCGGCAACGCGATGCTGAGTAGGCCTAGCAATACGAGTTCGCGAACTGAAAATTAAATCGTAGTAGTTTCGATCGGAACCAGGATTCCGAAGATTGTCTGATTAAGAGCAATTTAATTTAGAGCAAATTCCTATCTTCGAGGCGATGGAGCAAGTTTAGGATAGATGTTCGCGACACCTTGTATAAATAGGTTTAAGGATACTGAATGGTAACTCATTGTCGAATTTGATCTATTTGTTTGTTTTCTTCTCTCACTCCGAGAGCTGTACCCCCCCCCCCCCTTGTTGTCTTATGCTTAGAGGACGCCGGAACACCTCCGCCGAGGTTCCGATAGGGAGGACCCTATCTGGCGCCAAACAAAAATAGAAGGAGCCTCATGGATTGTTCGTGGGTCAAAAGTGTGTGATCCACGGACTCAGTTCATCCAGGCGTGACCGGCATGTAAGTGGCAGCCTTTATTGTAATTCGGTTTTCTAGTTCGGTTCTATTAGTAAACTGTATAAGATTTTATAAGTTGTTTTCAACAGGGTTATGTTTATTGTAGTGCCATTAACTGCTAGAGCCTTTTAGATATAACTCTTAATGCCTACAATCTCATAGCTACCAGTAGGAATGGTCACCAAACACACTTAGAACCCCAAGTCAAGGCGTTAACAACCGTGACGAGGACTGAGTGGCACCAGGGAGTGGTGTCTCAAACGGTGTCTCTAGGATACCAGGTCGCCTCCTAGAGTATATAGACCTTACCCCCGCATACGGGGCTCTGTGGAAGTGGACCTTTACTTCCCCAGCTACTCGTGGGAATATTATGGAGCATCGATTAAAAACAAACGTTGAAGCAGTGAATCGGAGTATTTGTGAGGAGCTGGATGGTTCATTGGACGTTATGGAGGAAGTAGACAGGCGAGAACTGTCAATTAACAAGATGGACATTGCTGAGATGGATGTGAAACTCTCAGAGATATACCATCTCTTAGATGAGTTTCAAGGCACCATCAAAGCAATGGTAGAATTTAGCTGGGAGAAAAAAACATGTGGCTCCCAATAAGGGAGGGATTAAAGACGACGGAGGATCTCTTGCACCAATTTCGATACAACTCTATGACGACCGAAGGGATTCATAGGGTTCTTGTCGAAAACATTGGGAGAACGGCAGGAAGGAGCGCAATGTCCCAAAAACAGAAGGCCAAGAGTAACACAAGCCAAAGCAGGACTCAGACGGAAGAGACCGTGGGAACTCCCACTCCTTATCCTGGAAAGCGAGAGAGGGAGCCCAATCTGAGTCCCGTCGAGGCAAGTTGCTTAAGGTTAAGCACGAAGAAGCCGAGGACGAGGAATGCACCGGTGGTCACGACTTGGACCCCAAGCAAGACGCAGCAAGAGTTTGAGCCTGCTACCAAGATCACTAGGAAGCCGAAGAAGGTGCAGAGGCGAGGTCACATTGGCGATGTAAAGGTCAATCTGACGAAGAGGGCCTTTAGAGGCCACCTGAAGGCATGCGTACAGCTGAGCGAGGAGCTAGCATCCAGACTTGTGCGCACCGGACATCTCAAACTTGGTTGGATGTCATGTAGAGTGCGGAAAAAGACGGTGATCCAACGGTGTTTCCGCTGACAGGGTTTCGGCCTCATAACGGCGAATTGCGGAGGTCCGGACAGGACAAAATCATTCCGGACGTGCGGCATGGAGGGCCACAAGTCTGTGGAGTGCGTGAGCGCCCCGCAGTGCTTCCTCTGTGCTGCGCGTGCCGAAAATCCCCGGACAGACCATCGTCCGGGAAGTATGAGATGCTCGTCCTTTCGGGAGGCCACCCGCTTAAGGAAGCCTCCAGAAAGGAAAAAAAAATTGACAGAAACAAACGACAGGTTCTAGCCATGATGTAGAAGGCCGACGAGCCCGTTGAGCGACATTGTCGCGCTAATGAGAACGGTGCGTACATAATGCACCCTCCTGAAGTAATGCGAAAGCGGTTCCGGGGGGAATTATGCTAAGGAGAAAGGGTGGTGGTTTTTAGTCGGTCGTTGGTAGCATCACTATAATGGTCAAATAAGGATCTTTATGTATATTCATATATATTCAGATGCTTGTAGTGATGCTATCAATATCCCGACACTACCGAGGAGTGCGGACCCTTCTCGGTGTGTGATAGCACATTTTCCACCTTCCCTCGCAAAAAAGAAAATAAAGTGGGAATGGTCACCACTCGATTTCCGACATAGATTTTATTCTTTCCAGTGTCAATGTTAGGAATCGCATTGAATGTGAGCAATTCAGAGTCGAAGGGTATAGTTCTTGTGAGAAGAGATTTCTGTTGGCGGAAAATACTCTGCGTCTAGCACAGAAGAATTTCCTGTTATCGTGAAATTTTAGACACAAATGTCCACATTCAACACTGTCATAGTCTTGATACCTGTCATTATTGTACTTTATCACGCTACCAACACCAAGGTAATCTAGTAAATCCGATCATGGCCGATGATTACCGAAACTGTCAAAGTATAGGACACTATCACCAATATTTCTATAGGATATCCAGTGGGTACCAGGACCGTGACTATCATCAAGTTTGTCAATAGCTGACTCAACTTTATGGGGTCCCTTCACAGGTAGTTGATTTTTCGTTGATTTAGCTTTGTTTTTTGGCACCGGTCTTAGATAAAGTCCCTGCCGTTTTCGTTAAGGTTTAACGTGAAACCCTAATCCTTTTCTGTAGGGTTTTAGGTGTAAACCTTTTCCTGCTGCAGTTTTCTCGTCAATTCCAGCGTCTTTAGCGAAAATGCGCTGTCAAGCTTCACTGGCTAGTACATGATCTGTAGCGTTTCTCGTTTCAACGTTCTCACGATTTCTCGAACATGCAATGTCGTGTTCTTTGCACGCTGCGCCTAAAGGATTAATGTCATGATCACCTCTAGCAAGTCGTTTAGCTAGCTTCATACCTGTGGCACAGTATTGGTAGCCAGGCAAGTGCAACTCAAACGGCAAGTTGTTAATGACTTTGTTGATTATTCTTTTACCCCACAACCATTCTTAACTGAACGGAGGTCAACACGGAACTGATGTAAAAGCTATATACGTGCTGTTTTTATAGCTTTCACAACAGTTACCCAGTGGGCACAAATCTAATAAAATCCCAAGAATGTCCTTGGAATCCGTGGACGTCCTATGTCAGTTCAACTGTTTCAACTGTTTTATGGTTCCTGTAGTCCGAGCTTTCTTGAATTCAGATTGGCTGAAGGTTTTTGTTTATTTGCGCTTGATATAATTATCGTTGACCTTTGGTTGATAGGTCATTTTTATTAATTGATTTCCGTTCTATCTGCGCATTAATTTATGCACGTACGTTTTGGGACACCGAGTATATATCATAAATACATATCATCCACTCATATATGAAAGTTGCAGATCGTGAACAAGCGCTTAGTTGCAGTCAGCCTCCAGACGCTTGTCTATAAGTCGATGGTTATTTCGTGTTCCCTCCGTTCCGTAAGTCAACAAAAGTTTTTTTTACTGATTGTACAGTGTTTAAAAAATCGTGAAAAATCTGCACAAAATCAGAGGAGATGGTAATTGTCTAGTTTGACGGCTTCTGTTCAAGATGGCTCTAAAGCGTGTGTAAACTGTTCAAAGTGACTAGTAACAACATGATAAGAATAAAATAAAAAGGAAAAAATGGTTTATTCATCTTCTTCTTAAAATCTAGTTATTTTCGAGTTTTGACTTAAAGAGTTTCGAGGTTAGGTTATTACGTCATTTTACGATTACGTCTTTCTAAATTTAGTATGGCTGTCGAAATGTTACAAAAGAAGCCGTTAAACTACTCAATCACATTTAGTATAATTGAAAGCGAGATTTATGTTAGTGTTAAAATCTCCAGTTATGATAATCGTATTAAAGTTAGTAATAAGTGAAAAAATTGCCGATTCTAGCTTAGTAACATTTGAGGTATTAGGGGGTTCATAATCTACTTCCCCTAAAACACTGTCAGAAGTTGACTTGACTTCAGCAAAGAAAAATTCTGTCGTGAGATAAGTAGCTACTAGATTCACTCCAACCATAGTCCCACTCAAGACTATTATGCAGAAAAATATAAACTCCACCACCTCTTCTCTCGTCTCTGTCTTCGAATGAGCGAATAGTGGTCGATTGCAATGAGGCTAGAGATATGTTTGGATTTCACCGAGACTTAGAAACAGCTATGATATGGTAGGAACATGTAACAAAAAAATGTTAGAATCCTAGAATATATGCCAAGAGAAACTGGGCGTTAACATGCCAAATGCTTAAGGTATCGATTGATATATAGAGAAAAACATTTTATAAAAAAAATGTTTAAGACAATCAACCATAAGCAACACACCCCAAACTAATTTATTACAGTTAAAATTATGAAATAGGGAATGAATACGAGTAAGAAAGATACGAAAAGGATAATTAACAAAGTCAAAGGTAATGCAGTAGATCTCTAGCTACTAGTTTAAATATAATATCAAGTTTGCTTTCAGAAGATATATATCTATAAGGCATGAAAACCTTTAAAAGATTGATGGTGTAATTACCAACGGCCGTAAAATATTCATACAAAAATAATATTACACTATTGTGTATGTTTTCATTCCGTGGTTAGACTAAGTGCTGTTGGAATCGTTCCGTGTGTTGTATAGTGATGTTTATTGTAGTGCCATCAACTGCTAGAGCCTTTTGGATATAACTCTCAATGCCTTCAGTCTCATAGCTACCATCCTAGGCGTGCCATTATTTGCTCGACAAAAGATCTTTCTTTCTGCAATCCACATCTGCCCAGATAACAATGTAAGACGCATGTGCAACGCACAGTGCACGCTCGCATGCGGATTATTCTGCGCGCGTGCGTTCACCGCGGATGACAGATGTGTCCTCATATGAGACGAATATCGCTCGCACGGGTGATTGTCGCAAGCGTGCGTGTGAAATGCGACCTCGTGCGAATCTTATGAGCCTATGATCTATTCAGGAAGACATATGTCTCTAACGCAAATACATGATGTAAATCTAAATAATTGAATATTATGTAATATTCGCAAGTATATAATTCGTTATGGAATTTTTTTAAATTATTTCAGTGCTTTCTTTCTCTTTTAATTACGCCGATTATAATAAATATATTTTTCCTATAATAACATGAATACTGAAATTTTCATCACGTTTTCAATATTTTCTTACAAAAATTGCAAAAATAACTTTTCAAGGCTAATGTAGCGCTTCGCGCCTAACTGGTTACACAATTCGAATGATTTCTATGTTTAACCGTTTAGACATTGAACGTGTAGAAAAGATCATTCACTTAAACTTTCCATCGTTTCCAACTTCTTTTTATTAATTTAAACTAACTTCAGTTGGTTTCGAATTATGACTTTTGTTTTGAATATTAACCTTAAAGATTTAACTGTGTGTAGTAAGTTTAAATAACAAAATTAGTTGATAAAATGAAAAGTTTAACCAAAATAACTTTTCTACAAGCTAAATGTCTAAGAGATTAAACGTAGAAGTTAGTCGAATTATTTAAACCTTTAACCGGTATATTAATATAAAATATTTTCAGGTACAATTAGTTATTAAAACGGTTTTGAATATTTTAGTGCTACATTTTCTAGATTATCAATGCCTAGTTGTGAGGGCTTCGTTTCCGGTATCTTTGTTTGGTTGCTTGAAGTACCTCTACCGTCTCCGATTTAAATTGTGACCTGTTTTCCGGTCCTCTAAATTCCGGGCTACATCTAAAATGTATAATAAGAATAATAATGTAGTTGATTTGATTTTATCTCTAACAATTCACTAAAAATATTTTGAAAATGCTTAAAGGATGAAAATTGCGAAAATAAAAAAAAACCCTTAAATAGGAGTATACTTAAAATTTTCATTTTTTAATGATGTTTAAAAAAAAATCTTAACTTATTATTTCTATAAAAACTGGTATTTGTAATGTTACTTTTGATACTATTGTTACTTGTTTTATTATTATTTTATTCTTTATTTTTATTTAATATATATTTATTGTTTATGTCATTTTATTATAGGTGAGAAAGAAGTTGTTTTACAGGATTTGATAAGAATATAATTAAGGAAGCAAATCCCATCTTCGGAAAAATTTTCCTTTGAAGCGCCATAGGGGGTTGTTTTAGTAAATAAGTTTACTTTAATGAATAAAATTTGATCTAGGCAATTAAAGCATTTTTGACCCACTCAATAACACAGTATACTTTAGCGCAGATGATTATCTAAGAATTTTCAATAAAGCAGGAAGAAGAAATTTCGATTTTTATGTTATATTTGACATTCATTAGTCTATTCATGTATCAAAAAGGTGTGCAACAAGCCGAAAAGCGGCTCCTTTTAAATTTTATAGATGAGCAGGCCACATATAATAGGAGCTGCTTTTGTAAGGAAGCATTGGCGCTATATTTTTTCGAAACATATCTCTCATATTATATTCCAAAATGTAAAATTTATGAAAAATCTGTCTAATGTACCATATATTTGGTCGGATCATGCCGAGATTTGAAAAAATGGAGGTTGTGTATGTGATTGCACATTTATAAACATATTATGCGTTACTTACCACAATTGAATTTCGTGTTATTCCTATGTATAAAACACGTGATATGGGGATGGAAAAAAAGAAAAGATATTGACAGTTTACAAGAAAGGTATGTTTGATAGAGGTAGAAGAGAGGAGAGAAGAATGAAGGGAGTTCTTGAATACTAGAGACATAGAGGACGAGGCTGAAGTAAACTATGAAGAATTAGCAAAGGACAGGGAAAGACAATTAATAGAAAAATGAAGGATGATTCAGGAATCAAAATACAATAAATGGTATAAGATGATAAAAAAGGAAGTTTTAGCAATGTATTTAGAAAAGGGATACGGAGAGAGAAGGTGGACCAGAGTAGCAAGTTTTAGATTGGGAAACGATGTAAGAGAGGGGATGTATTGGGAAAAAGAAGAGATCAGAAAGCTTAGAATATCTGAATGGGAGGAGGAAACATGGGAGCACTATGGGAAGGATGTAGGAGAGGAATGGAAGATAAATGAAGTTGCCAAGAGAACGTGGTTAAGATTTTAGGGGAGGATAAATTAGGAGAAGAATGGATAAAGGAGTTGGAGGGTGCTAGGGGAGCGAATGAGAGTGAATGAAAGAATGCAGGGGAAAAAATGGTAAACTGAGGGACAAAAAAAAGTGAAAGAATAAGGAAACGGAAGTCGCCTAGATTAGAAGCTTGATTGTAAGTAATGGATATGTAATAGCATACGTAGACTAAGATGCGTTTGCGTTCTCATTCTATCTTTCGCTTTCGAAATTACAAAGTTTTACAAAAAAATTCGCATATGTTTGAAAGATATGTACAAATTTTAAAAATATTCCATTTTAATTGGAAACTTAAAAAAGTTCTTGCTAGAGTTTGAAAAGTTTTAAGAAATTTCAAATTAAAGATAATTTCATTTTCATCTATTAAAAATTGATTTAATGATTTTCTTTAACTATCGACTGTTGAATGTCTATATGCTAAGTATTTCAACAGCTAAAAATTAAAAAGGCCTTTTATTTATCATTGAAACATGCATTTTTTTAATTAAAGAACTTTGTAATCATTTGTATCCTTTTTTTGAAGAAAAAAAATTGATTGCAATGAACAATGTATCAAAGTAGCTTTTCAGATATTAGTTTATTACATAATGAAATCTTAAGAACTGTCGAAATTTTCAATCTTGAAAAGAAATATGGGCTTAAGACGACCTTTTTCTATTATTCAGTGCTGGCCTGGATCTCGAAGCGCTATGGCTTTCAACCAGCGCCTTCTGCCTTAAGTTACAGAGGTACATTTAAATGATATTAGTGTATCAACTCTGTTGCAGGTTTCTTTACTTATGATATACATATATTTATAACCATTCGCATCCTATTTTATAGGCACTTAATCTTTATAGTAGAAAATGCCTTTGTTTTGTTGAAAATTCAAATATTTCGTTGAAAATTTATATTATTACCTTAGAGACTGATTTCTTCAACTAAATTTAAAACTATTTTTTTGCGGTATATTTATCTCTTTCAATTTAAAATTCATTTGTTAAGTTTAAAATGGTCTTTTTTGGTAAAACATTTTTTTTGTTGTTGAAAATTTTGTTATTTTTTAAAAATAAAAATCAAAATATTATATTTTTGCTGGAAAATTCAAATTTTTCATCTGACAATTCATGTATTTTGTTCAAATTTTAAATTAGCAACGGCAACGCGCCTTCGACTCGACCTCCATTGCATCGCGCAACGGAGTTGATACACTAATGCCATTCCAATGTACCCCTGTACATAATGAAGAAGGCGTCGGTGGAGAGCCATAGAGCTTCGAGATCCAGCCCAGCGCTAAACAATAGAAAAAGGTCCCCGAGAGGGCAGGTAGGCCGCGGTACCTTTAAATCGTCTTAAGCCAAAATATACATTTTTAAAGACATACGTTATTAAATTATCAAAAAATAGTTTACAGAATTCATTTGTAGAGCATTGTAAGGCGTATCCTTTTTTCCTTTAACAAATATTTACTAATTCAAGTTGGTGTCACGTGATTCAGAGGTTCGCATAATTATCAATGGTACGATGTGGTTTTGATGGAAACTAACGAAACTTATGATAGAGGTTAGGCTGCAGTCTGGTGTCGATTCTGACTATTTTTGATATCTTTATTGATTAAGATTAATGCGACAACAAATTTCTCTTATCACAGTGGCGAAACGTAACCTATAAGTTATCAAGTGAAATCTTTTAGGAATACGTACATACATAAATGGTCAAAATATTTCTATATATCAAATATTAAATTCACGTATTAAGAAGTTTGATCAATTTTGACATCGTACAGTAATTGTCAGAAATAATATATTTATAAATGCGTTTACCGATTCACTTTCACTGCTAGTATTTGGGCACTTGCGAAGTTTCAGTTATTCTTAAAATACCCCGATACCATGAACACATCTATTTTCAGTAGATTTCCGCTGTTGGCTTTTACTAAAACATCCTTTGACGTTTTTTTAAACAATATATTTCGGCTTCTATTTTTAACGTGCACATAAATAATATTTTCACGACTTGCGGTAGAAGTGGGGGCCCCTCCAGAGGTGGAAATTCGTGAAATTATGCGTTTGAAAGTGGTGGACATGGGAGGAAGTTTACTGTACTTAGAATTACAGCAAAAGTCCGATACTTGGCCGTCCGATAAGTGTAGACTCCCCTTAAAACGTTCTCACACGTACGGCATGCACGCTAATTGTGGTTCTCACACTACGTCTACTACGAGGCTCATGATTTGTGCCAATGATTTATGCATGCGGGCACCTAATATCGAGATACTAGGGAGGGCATCCGATAAGTCCGCAATTCCTGGAATTTTCCGCCCCTACAGCCATGAAGTTTGAAAGTTGTCGTAAATGTACTGTAAAAGTTTAGAAGATTCTTAAGAGATTTGAAAGTTTTTAAAATACTAAAAAGAACTTTTGTAAGATTTCTGAGAAAATAAGAAATCATTTTTTTCTTTGTAGAATATATTTTAAGAGAATATTCAAAAGTACTTCAAACATTTAAAAACATTCCTAAAATTGTCCAAAGAAATCCTGAAGATAATAAGGTAATTACTTTAAATATGCTGATTTTAAATAAATTTTGGCAAAATTTTAACCGTTTTTTGACAAAATGTCGATTTTTGAATATTTAGACAAAAATTAGAAGCTTCCAAGGAATTTTGAAAGGGTTTAAGAGAATAAACATTGGTTCTTAATATTCATGGGGAAATTTGTGATGATTGTTTATTTAGAAAAAAGAATTCTAAGAGAAAATTAAAAAAGATTTCAAAACATTCTAAATGATTTCCTAAAATTTTGAAAAAGAATCTAACAGAATTTTCGCATAAGAAGCTTTACAAAACTTTTTAAAGGTTTGAAGAGAATGCAAATTTTTTCTTTAGATTCCTAGAAAAATATCCAACGATTTTTCATTTGACTATAATGCAGTTTCTGTAATTTACCCGAATATTTAAAAAATGTTGGGAAAATTAATATAATTTTAAGACATTTGCGAAGTTTAGAAGTTTTGGAGAGATTAAAAATATTTTTTTCAATACCCGCGCCGCAACTTACGACCTTCACGCTTGTTCAGAAGAATATAAACTGGTTTTTTCCTCGAATGTTGACGTTACTGCCAACCAAAGTGGCATTTAGTCCAGTTATGAAATAAGTGATTCCATGCGCATTCCCAATCTACCCCTTCTCTTATTCGGTAACAATGGGAATGTCTTGCGAAGCAAGCAACCGTGCCCGAACGGTCGTCCAGTAACCAAGTATATGAATTATATGATAGATATAGGAGGTTCGCAATAGATTCTAGATAAATGTCTTACAGGTTTTCCCCACGTCTAAATGAGGGGGTTTAAACTTTAAACGGCCTTAAATAAATATGTGTCGTCTCATAGCGACTCCCTTAAACAATTAGGTCTAACGTCTCTGAAGACTATGCTGCAGAACTGTTTGCAGTTGTAGGAACTTGCAGTTGTGTATGCTACATTCAAATATGGAATACTTATATAACGGTTTTCTTCTATTTTCTTTGAATAAATATAATAATTCAATGCATAATTTTTTTTTGTATCGCTTAGTTACATTTTTAAAAATTTTATGACTTCAATTCCAGGGCAAGATGAGTAACCATTCATTAAAATCGTACAGTTAAAAAAGAAATTTTAAGAACTAAGCGTTGCAAAAAAAGTTGTGCAGATTTTTAAATGTTCAAACATTTTCATTCAACCAATCTTTTGCAGGCAAGCTATGCCACTACTAATGAGCATTGGAATTCTTGAAAGTATTATTTAAAACATTTTTAAATATGTGATACATTCAATTTGGTTTAAAAATACTAAAAGTTATTAAACCAATATATGTCTATCAGTTACAGATTGTATTCATTATAAAAATTTATGACATATATGGTAATAACATACATACACCTATGTAATAATATATTTTAACCTTTATTTAAATATATATATATATATATATGTGTGTATATAGAATTTATTGTAAAACTACTTAATAATGATTGCGAGTCATACGAATAATTGTACAGTAGCCTCCCACTTAACGCACTACCAGATATCGCGACTTCCCCTACTTGCTTTGCTCCCACTGCCGACATATGCATGCGCACGCATTAAACAA
>JAAAKG020133664.1:0-14098 GCA_010014905.2 Druon quercuslanigerum | reverse complement strand
AAACCTTTTATATTTTTCATTTTAAATGTGTGCCGATTCTTTTATTAATTTCAAAAAGTAGAATTGACACCCAACACCCGTCTTCCTCATATATATCATTTCCACAAATATATATTATTACAAATCATAACATGTGTTTGTATTAAAACGTATGTAGCTTCATTGTCTCGTTTAAAAAAATGCGCATTCTTAAAAAAAACTTTTTTTCTTACACATTTTATTGCAACTCCTGTCGTTTTTTTCATAAACTGAATTTGCTCATTTCCAATGTTATTTTTGCGATGTAAACGTTACACATACGGTCTCCACGGCAGCCTTACTGTTTTTTAACTTCTAAATTACATTCCCAACCTCAGTGACACATCCTTTTTCAATTGAGTCTTCTATAGCATCGTGTTCTATATCGCAGTTGTGGTTCACTAAATGACACTAAATGACTATATGACACTAAATGAGTGTAGCAAAGCCCAATCTAATAGATTACTTTTTTCAAAATTATTGTGCTCCAGGTTAATTCCCGGTTTTCTAGGTCAATAGCCATCTTGCAGTCTAAATGTTGAATACCTTCAGCCGCATTGAATCTATTTTGAAATTACTTTAAAAAGGTGCATAAAATCAGTTTTGTTTTAATTTCTTCGTTTCAGAACGTAAAACTTTTCGTAAAACAAAAAGATTGAATTTTCTATCTCTTATAGTAATTTATTTTACATGGCGCTGTCACTTCGGACATATGAAAGATAGAACTATTTTTGTTATCTATGATACACAGCAAATGCGCTAATTTACCAAAACTAAAATCTTAAAAATTTCAGAGATATTTTTCACTCAAATAATTTATGAAAATTTGCAACGAACTATAAGAGATGGAACCTTCATTTTTTTAATTTGGCGGCAAATTTTACACAATTAGATTCTTATTCAGGCCACTTTAGACAGGGGATACTTTAAAAAGGTGAAATTTCGAAAAGACTGATTCAAGCTGACTGTATACACCTGTTTCGAATAATTATAATATGTTAAAGGTATCTATAAGTAATCAAAATTAAGAGCCTAAAGTTTCTTCCAAAATCCCCATTGCTAGGATTTTTTTCTTTTTGGTCCAATGATCGTTGGGTATAAACGAAATGAGATTAGAAAAAAGCGAGATTTGAAAGCCTTTTAAGGTTGAAATCACTTGAGACACCGTATTACACGTACTGCAACTGAATTTTAAAAATAATTATAATATATTAACCCTTAAATTACACACTGGAAGCCCGACACCCAAAGGGCTTTCTGATTTTTCTCCGATTGTCTACGTTTTTTTTCAAGTATTTTTTTGTATATAGTATTGTTTTAACAACACTCATTATTTTTTTCAAACAAAAATATCTGAAGGTGTATTTGGAAGTATGCCGTTTTAAATTTCACTATACGTATGTATTAAAAATTGTTAATACTTTAATTGTAATTGGAATTACGTTATAGTTATAAAAATGTATTAAAATCCTAAACATATTAAACAGCGTGAATTTTTGACCAGTATATGGCTATTATTATGATTGCTGAGTATGTCAGAAGCGTATGGTATCATACTTATTTCAAAGGTTTGATCATTCTCGAAATCATTGAACCGGATCAGATCAACAATTCCCAGAATCGGGGAGCAATAGCTGCTGTCATTCGATATTTTTGTGATCACGATAGGTCGCACGGGGTTGTCGTAAAAACTGGTTTCTGGGCACGGTATAGTCGGGTGAACGTTTGCCCCCATTGGCATTCCGTGTGCATCTCGTCAAGGACTCGCATTCAAAATGCCACTAGATCTTCACAAAACTCAAAGATAACCACTTTTTATGCTCATTCCTTCGGCCATAAATTCAACGAGAAATTACATCGACCTTTGACCTGTGGGATTTATCATTTCTACAACTTGCAGAAATGTATGTAATATACATTCTCCCTATTCGCATTGTGCGTATAACACATATTGCTGCATTCAATCTGTAAATATTATTTGTCAACATGCAATCTATCAGTACTATCATGCGGAGCGTTTTGGCACTTTTGTTATATTATGTCAATATACGTATAAGACATTTTAAGTTTCTTCAGTCATTTTTATGAGGCACAGAGCATTTTTCAAAAAACAAAAAGTGTTGTATGAAACATGTTACTTTAAATAAGGTAAACGTATTTATTAGGAAGATGGAATACATGCTTGACTTTTCGTTAGTATTATAATCCACACAAACTGTTCCTTATAGTGGAAAAAGAACATTTTATTACAATTTTGTAAAAGGATTAAAGGTCTACCATTTGTCTAAACTGTATTCAACCTACAAGGCATTAAATCTCTCATTTTTTTCTTGTAATCTCATTACTGCCGTACCATTGCGTACATTGCTCTGCGGGCAAATTCATATCGCGCGCGACTCGCTTCGGCCGCAAGTTTAAGCACGCCGTGGGCGCGCGCCTGTTACATCTCGCGCTTCAATCTCGATAATAGGTCACCTCACACTTCCTGCTCGGATATTTATCCTTAGAACTTTTTTAAATGTCTATATTTGAAGATTAAGTTGCTCGAAGCTCCGTAGGCTTTAAGGTAGACAATCTCATCGTGACAATCGCGCTGCGCGCTCGATTCTTGGCAGACATTTGTAAATATATTTATTTTTTCTGAATTATCTCACAATAAAAAAAAACAATCTTTTCTTCAGATATTCTTTCTTATCTTGCGTTGTTATGCTAAAAATAGGTTTCTTGTTTTCATATTATTTTGAGGAGTTCTGTCAAAAAATGGTACAAAGGAATTTTGCAGGAGTTATTAAACGCTGAAAATCGTCAAGAAACTTTTCCTCATAATTTGCGTCGTTTTTTGGCTCAAAATTTGAATTTACCATTTTGTACATAGTGCTTTCGATAAATTCAATCAAAACGACTAGTCCTATTGAAAATGGTTAAAATAAATTTAGGCAACTTTTCAAAAGCTCTGATTGCTCTTTAAGACTTTTTACATTCTCATCCAGAGAAGGTATTAGATTTGTATAAAATTTGACCCCTCCCGGTTTTTGTCAAATGTCCACGTTTTGAGACCCCCTGAACCCGAAAAACAGGTTTTTACGAATGTGTCTGTCTGTATGTATGTCTGTATGTATGTCTGTCAGTGAGCACGATAACTTTCGAAAAAATCAACAGATTGGATTGGCCTTGGGTATACTCTTTCAGTGTCTCAAATTGAAGGTCAAGTTCGTTAGCCAGCCATTTTGGATAAAAATTCCAAAAGTGAGCACATTTAAAAAATTTTTGAGACCACTTTTCTTAAGATTTGAAAATTCTATGTACAGTTATTAGTAGTACTCAAAAAGACTAACAGTTTATCACCATGACTTTTTTCAATGAAAAAAAATTACAGGAGTTATAGAAGTTTCAAAATCCTATAGCTATAGCTTGTGAATAATATAATATATATAATATATATATAACCCGAACGGTAGTGTTCGGGTTATGATGTTTCTCGAAGTTCATGTTGTAGTGGCAAGGTTACTTTTTACACGTAGCTCCAATTATGGTTTTTAATTGCAGCACGATTTCCAATATTTCACGTCCGAAGCCAAAGAAACCGACTGTTGAAAACGTAAGAATAAGAAATGAAGAAATTGAAAATACGGGATTTGCAGCTTCGTGATTTAGGCTTCCAAAATAATAGTTTACACGAATCACCAGTGCCAAGGAGAGATTCATTTACTTTTCTATTTTAAGAATAGAGTTTTATTCTGACAGAATATTCTTTGTTAGAAATAAAGTTGAACTCAATATGTTTATATTGTATGGTAAAATTTCAATTCATGACATCATCTGCAATATTTTGAGCGAAGATAATTGTGTGCTATTTATACACCCAAGAATGGAATTTCTTTCCTTGATGTTCACTATTATTACAGGGAAAAAAGCAAACCTCTATATCCTGTGGAAAGAATATTACTACAGAATATAACTAATAAGGCATCTCGAGAATCTCGACCTCCATTAAACTAGTGGCAGCATTGGCGATGTTGGCTCGGTAAGGAAATCGAAGCCTTTCCTCATGCGAGGGTTAGGCTAGAAATTCAAGCCTCCACTACACAGTATATTTTTAAAATAGAGAGCTGCAAGCTAGCCTGCGATAATGTTTAACATGGTTTTATGAGTTTTAATAGTTTAATAATTCTAATAGTTTAATCAGGCCCGTAAAAGGATTACAGTACCTCATTTGTCCGAAATCCGGAGCTTTAACAAGTTACAACTTAATTAGTCTATTTCAAGAAGTTTATAGCAGTTCAAACGGCTTATTGCCAAAAAGTGTTGTACTTAAAGTAAATATCTTGGAAAAATCAATGTTTTTTGTTTTCTCACGTTTGTGTTCTCTACTCTAAGAAGTATTCTTATATGTATTTTCCATTATATACATCTCCTACTGCCTTGTGAAGAGAGGATAACTATACCAAAGATCGTGTTTTTGTCGGAAAAAAGTTTTTAAGGTTTCGTTGAAATCTTATGTTCAATTAATTCTTAGATTTATCCGTCAGCGTTATTCTTGAAGGCATAGGGCGAAAAATAAATACTTTTAAATACGGCGAAAGTTAATAATAAATACGTTATAAATTTTTGTAATCAAATCCTAAATGTAAACAATTTGCACACGTTTTCCAAGTCATATAACTGTGATGTAACAGTTCTAGAACAGAAAATAACAGGCTCTGTAACTTGTTAAGAATAGGGTTTGACCAGGGAACGAGTAATCCCCCCCCCCCTAAATTTATGAAACAGTTATGTTACGTTATTACAGAACCATGTTTTGTCAGAGATCTTTAACAATTATGAAACAGCGTTATATGTAAAAAAATATTTTAAGAAAAGTGTAGGAACAGGTTGGCATACAGTCAGTATGTTCTGTAATGGTGGCATAACACATATATAACGATGTGCATTTGTTCTATGGTTGTCCTGTAAGAATTCCATAACAATGTCATTGCTCTTTTACACCTGCCGTCAATTGGTCATCGACCGACCAACATATCGAAATTTCCATTTACTCCTCCGGAAAATTCAGTACAATATAGTAATATATTAGTAATCTTTCACTAAATTTCAGAAAATAACTAAAATATTACTAAACTTAACTGACTCATTCGTAGGTGTAAATGGATATTCCGATATGTTGGTCAGTCGACGTTCGATTGATGGAAGATATAAAAGAGGCATTTACAAGAATATGTGACAAAATAAATGTTTTCTGTATTATTTCTGTACTTAGTTCATATTTTAAATAACACAATTTCACGAACGGTCCCCCCATGTACCTATAGCCGATGCCTTAGGTATTGTACTTAAATTGCGTAACAGCTGAGGGTGGGGGGCGGTCAGACACTCTGTGTGAATTTATTACAGTGTTATTGTTAAATAGGGGGGGGGGGGGCTGGAAACAGCCGAATATATGAATTATATGAAGATAGACTAATGCGCTATATCAAACCGCTTGAACGTTCGTGATAAAATCTCGGTCGGATCGACATTTATTGAAAATTGGTCCTGTTGTCTACACAACAGTCTGCCCTTCATGTTTCTTTCATGTAACACGGGTGATATTCTAGTGACGTAACAGTGATATCACTCTCTGATATACCAGTTACATTACAGAATTCCAAAACTGTTACGTATCCTTAAAGTAACAGTGTTACAGAACATTGTGACCTTTATGTTTCGTTTTCTGAACCACGTGTGACATTCTAGTGACGTATCATTTCTATCACTGTGTTCTGTATGCGTTATGACACGCGATTGTAAAACTGTTTTGTATAAATGTGATCTATGTAACATTTACAAAACTTGTCCGCTGGGCAATGAGCAGTGCAAGTGTAATTACCGAATGTGTTTTCAATAATGCATCGTGCTCTACTTAGTCGATAATTAAATATTTTTTGGTCATTCGGCAATCGTCCAGTTGATCGTACTGGAAATTGGAGCATCATGTTAAGGTCCAAAGGAAAAGCCTCATCCGCTACACATACTTGAGGTATTAGAGGACTTTCTGGATACAATTCCGATGGACAAGGAATATTAAGCGAACCCGAGAAAAGTCTCTTGCCAAAGTTAATGCTATGCTGGAGTTTTTAATTGAAATTTCAAGAACCACATTTTTGGTTGAGCCTATAAAAATAATATGCATATTTTTATATACTTTAGTGAAACAGTGATTTTATACGCAAACAAAATTATATAATTCTATATTCATGAACAATAGTGAATTTATTCTAATTCGACATTTGTTCTTCTTTTTATTTATTTATTTCAATTAAAACATTGCCTCCATGACAATTTGCTTTCCATCTAGAGCTCCCCAGCAATAAGGAAACTGCCATTTACTTTCATAAATGTCGATGATTTTTTTCCAATCGTTGCAAGTGCTCGGCATTTTCAGCAAAGTTGGTTGCAGTGTTTCCCAAATAACTCTTAAAATTTTGGTAATGAAGCCACGAATTGTAGCCGCAACAATGCGAAACTGAACTTGCAGAGACACGAAATTCTCTTCGGTGGCGAGATACCTATAAAATGAAAAGAACTTTAAAAATATGTAACTTCATGAAGCTTTTTTCCTTGAGAAAAAAAGATAAATACTTGTAAGTATTAAACTTGTAAAATATGGTTCACAACAGTATATTCACCGACACCTACGAAATACAATAAGAGTTTATTTATGATAAAAACAGTTGGTGGTTCATGTTGCTTTCGCTTATTAATTTCAAAATTTCTTCGTTTATAAACAGAAATATATTTTGAATTATTTCATTAATAGTTACCGAATAACAATTTCAGTATATTTACTATACCTTAGTGTGGTCATCAGTTTCTGCGATGGAGTGACGACGTCGTGTCTTGTGGGAGCACTTATCAACTTCGAACCCACTTGCAGAAGAAGGTTTTCATATTCGACATATTCATTCGAATAGATGCTCTAAACATAGCTGGATCAACCACTACCAGTTCCATGTAGAAATTATCAAAAGCGCCTACAATAAATAAATAAATATTCAAGTAGTTTGTCACAAAGTATATATCGTATGCATAATATTTGTTTAATTTTGAAACTTTCATTAAAAATATAAATAAATCAGTTCGTGTCTATTTTATATTTTTGCATCAACTTTGAATTATGTTCGTGGAAAATATTTGAATGTAAAAACAATGAAAAAAATATGTGGTGTTTATCTGTTATAATTATACATGAATTTTATTTTGAAAACAACTACCGCATATTACCAAATATAAATCTTCTTTCTTACAAATATTTTATATTGCGTTCTACCTTCAAGTAGGTTAATCGAAGACGAAACTAGCAAATCAGGTACACGACTAGCTCAGAACTTTCTAGAAGGGTCTCGACTAGTCAGTGCCTGCCAAAAGAGCATTGCGATCCCTTCGATGACCGGTAGCCTAGCTTAGGTGCAGATGAGTCAGTTAGTCTCTATCTGGCCGTCACTTTGTACACCTCGTGTCAACTAAATAAATCAATTCGTTCAGTGTTAAATAAATTGTGATCATTTACTCGACCTGCACGCATGCTCCCACAAAATATTATAAATGATTGTACCTTGCTTACTCTGTGTAATAATATATATTATTATAACTCCCTAAATCTGAATCAGCGATAAGTATACCGCTAATTCAAATTAGTGTATATACGCTGGCAAGTCAGCAAAATTTAGCTAGGAATCAGTGCAAATTCACTAATTAGCTGCTACATTTAGCTGTTTTAGCAGCGATTATACGCTGATTTGAATCAGTGGCATGCTTATCGCGGGTTAAGATTTAGAGAGAGTACATCTATGAATTAATTTATTATTATAATACATCTATTAATTAACGTATAAATATAATAGGTCAATTCCTGTTTAAGGAATCAATATATAACCCTTTAAGTTGTACATTTTACCTTGTTCTGCTGGTCGTTTCCAAATAGGGTGGACCCGAAATCTTCTTTCTGCACGTCTTCTTCGTCTCCATCTTAGTAGCCACAGTGCCAATAATTCTTCATCGGAACTTCTACACATAAATACAGTAATAAAATATTTGAGGTTACGCATAATGTTATCCATAACACAAGCAATGCCCAATCATAACTTACATTTTTTTTTTTTTGAAAAAGTAAAAACGGTGAAATGCTCATGCACTAACCACATTCGAACCTTGGGAACCGTGAGCCCGATATCCACACCTCACGCATATATACATAATGTATATTCCCGTAAAGTGCATACACGGGCGCACAGTCCACAAGGGACGAAGGTGAGTGTGGGACTTACCAAACGGCACCTACCCACTAAACCTTAACTCCTTTTTCCCTGCCAACCCAGAACAATTGGCATGGGACCCCAAAGCAATGCCAGAAGCATTACCTCAGGGCACCAGGCCAAATGGGTACTAAGCCGTGCTTCGGCTTCCAACTTATTTGCCAACTTGGCATACCCCAACCTCTCTCAGCTATCTATTTTGGACCTTCCGAAGGCTTCTTCAGCGAGGCTGCCTCCCTGAACGTCAAACAACTGATTGTGCCCGGACGATGGTCTGTCCGGGACTTCCCCTCATTTGCGGCGCAGAGAAAGCACTGCGGTGTGTCAATGCACGCCGCAGCTTTATGCCCCTCTTTACCGCACCTCCAGCAAACCCCTTCTCGATTTGGGCCGGTGCAACTCACTGCCATATGGCCAAAGCCCAGGCAGCGATAACACCGAGCTATCTCGACCTTTTTGCGAACCCGACAGGACACCGAACCTATCATCAGGTGTCCTGTTCACACCAATCTCCCTGCCAACTCTTCTCCCAGTTCCACAAATGCCCTCAGACAACCTCTGAAGGGCTTGTTTGTGAGACTGACCCTCACCTCACTAATAGCTTCCTTGAAGTAGCTTCTAATTGCCGCTTCGACATCCTTCACAATAGTTGTGTCAAGGTCGAGAATCTCCACCTCAACTCGAGGGACGAGTTCCTGTACTCGACCCTCACCACCAACAGCCTCTTTGATGGCAGCCGACAATTTGCCTCTGCCACCAGCAGCTGGACCAACCTCCACCAACACTTCGTTATGACGCGTTTCCCTGACCCCCTGATCTTGACACCAAGGGCGTCAGGATTAACCTTCTCCTTGAGATCTCTAAGGACCTGCGCATAGCTGCGACCTTCGGCTGGTTTGATGAGAACCGCTTCAGGTCGACATCGTCTCGGCTTCTTCTTCTCCTTCTTGGAGTTAACGGAAGCAGGTTTCGCATTTCTCTCCTACTTTCAGGGGGTCGAGGTTACAGGAGTAACCTCACGTGTCCTCTGTTTCTTGGTCCTAGGCTTGGAAGAGCTCGCCTCCACTGCATTCAGGGTGGCCTCCCTCTCTCGCTTCCTATCGTCGGAAGTGGGAGCCACCAAGGCATCTTCAGTCTGAGTACAATTTTGGCTAGTACTCTTTCCAGCCTTGATCTTCTCCTTTCTGGACATAGCTCTCATCCTAGCCGTTCTTCCGACGTTCTCGATGAGATCCCTGTAGAGCCCCTCGCTCGTAATTGAGCTAAAGTTCCGCATTTCCTTCACTTTCTTTTGCAGCTCTATGAGAAGATAATACTGCTCCATGAGCGTCACCTCCATCTCCGCTGCATCCCTCTTATTAATGGATTTCTCCGTTTCCTCCGTTATGTCCAATGGACCACCCAGCTCCTCATACACACTCCTATCTTGATTTTTTCAATATTCTCCATGCTGTTCCCACGAGTAGCTAGGGAAATAGAAGTCCACCCCCGCAGAGCCCCGCATGCAGGGGTAAGGTCTAAATACTCTAGGAGGCGACCTGGTATCCTAGAGACACTGTTTGGAACACCATACCCTGGTGCCATGCAGTCCTCGGCACGGTTGTTAACACCTTAACTTGGGTGGTTTTTTCTCAGTGTATCCTTCACCCAGTCTGTTTGGTCCGCGGGGCCTATTTCATTTCAGCCCTACCCTCTGTTGATAGCGAGCATTCCCCTATCCGCCACCTGGAGACGCGCCACGTATAGGTTACAGACTCCCACTGTGGGGATGCCCCCTCTATTACCACGATATTAGGTGCGGGTATGTGTGAATCATGGACGCAAATCATGAGCAAAATAGACACGTAGTGGGAGGACCACAATTATCAGCGGGCCGTACGTGTGATGGCGTGTTAAGGGGGGTGTGCAGTTATCGGACTTGTACCGTATATTCATTATTTCTATTTTTAAATTTATTGAATTTTTCATACATTTGTTGATGTAAATTGATTCGATGATACGTCCTTTAAAATTATTGTGTTCTTTAGCCAAAATTTATATGTTATCAAAATGAAAAATGTGATTAGATTTCCATGAATGTCGTGACAAACCTTTATTTAAATTCCCAATTTTACAATCTCTTTTATACTTGTAAATTCTGCTTTTTAATCTCCTCCTAGTT
This sequence comes from Druon quercuslanigerum, assembly GCA_010014905.2. Classification (NCBI taxonomy): domain Eukaryota; kingdom Metazoa; phylum Arthropoda; class Insecta; order Hymenoptera; family Cynipidae; genus Druon; species Druon quercuslanigerum. The sequence continues at coordinate 3,628 of JAAAKG020133664.1, read as the reverse complement.
TCGCGAAATATATAATAGCTCCATTGTAGAAAAAAAAGAAAAACAATTGGATAAAAAATTAAAATGAGACAGATCTAAAAGTCACCCTCCCTTCTAGAAATAATCAATGGAGATCAATAAGAAACGATAGAACTGATATTTCAATCTTTCCGAATTGTGTTTCTTAATTGTACAAAAACGATTGACAAAGATGGAGCATTTTGTATTTCCAATCGGTTCCAATCGGGTACTTGGAATTTCGCACGTGATAGCAGCACTTTCGTATAACGGGAATGAATTAAAGACATTTATTCGTTTTTTTTAATAATATCAATTTTAAACAGCATATATATGAAAGAAAGCAAATCAAAATTTTGTAGAAAATTCTTATCAGATGAAATTGGTGCTACGATGAAAAATGTCAGAAAAGCGATTGAAGTATTATTTTAATATTAAAAAGATTCCAGTCTGTTATTAATTTAATGAAGTTAGACAATTAAAAAATACTATTAGAGATAAGGCGTTATTGTTTTCGTAGAACACCCAGCTGGGCAGAATGCGAGCTGTAGCCTGATACGCTACCGCCGATAGTAAATCTAATAAACATTTATTCCCGCCTTTCTCAAGAGAGATTTTTGCTGACTATACGTCCTTTCTATATAATCTGCATTTAAACACACAAGCTTGGTAACGCATATAAATTAGTAAAACCTAACAGGGTTGCTATAAGGGAGAACTGCAGTCCTTCCCTTAGAGCTGGTGCTCTACAGAAGCATCGAAAGACAGAAAAAGCTATCTTGTCGAGAGCGGCCATTTAACAGCTCACCCATCTGATAGCCAGGTCAGTTTCCACTGCAGTGCTACCATTGCTGCCAGTACGCTCCGCTACTGGTGGCGATTTTATAAGAGTTTGACGCATATTACTTACTATGTCGCAAATTCTATCGCTCTTTTATCGATTTGCGATACGCTAAGTTCCTCAAAGATGGGACTCCTCTGAGGTAGAAGATTTTTGATCAGGAAGAGTTCTCAATTTTTAATTCTTCGGTAAACAAACCTGAAATAGAAATAACCTGAAATCCAAGTGAACCTAATTAAAATTGAAGAAATTCAAAAGATAATAAAATCAAATTTGAAATCCTAATTAACTTCCAATAAAATGACCTCCAATCCAAGACAACTAAATAAAAATTTAAGAAATTTATATCAGAATAAAATCCAAATTAAATATCGTATTTAACGTCTAATCATCAAATTGATGAAAAATCCTGTAAAAAAACAAGAATCCAGCGACCAAATTGGGACCAAAACAAACAAAAAAATGCTCCAATTGTAGTCTGACAAAAATCCTTTTTGAAAACAAAAACTTTAGACAAAAATAAAAAAAAATGGAAAGAAAAATGAGAATGCAACCAGCCTCACGCTTAACACACGGTTCCTCTAGATTTTTGGACTTGTTGTGCTCGATATTACGCGCTTCACGGGCTAATAGCTAATCACTTAGTAATCTTGATCGTTATGACATGCTTTTGGTTAAATTAGGTCAGTTTTACGTTAAGAGAAGAACTAATTTTCTTAAGGTTCTTAAGGAATCTTAAGGAACACATTCTCATCAAGACACTCGCGCTTCGCGGGCTTAGTATTAAGTATTTAGTTTAAAAATCATGTAAACCTCGCGCTCCAAGCTCGTTTCTGTTCATCGTATAATAGAAACCTAAAAGTTTGAGTGCGCTCAGCGTTCCGTCTTATATGTTCTTCGTATACAAATGACTGAATTTGTGTTTGATTTCAAATGAAGAAGGAAATTCCTTTACTTCAGCATATATTTCTGTACCTTGCTAATAAATTAGACAATCGGAATGATTTTTTCCAACTATCTGAAAAAGGGGGGGGGGGGGTAGTATCTAAGTCGTTTTTGGAACATATACATATAATAAAGTTGCAAATAATTTTAAAAATGATTTGTGCTTTCACGTCACATTGTCAATGTGTAACATGTAATTAATGTAAATATAAGAACAAAATTCTATTACATTGGATATTACATTCAATATTATATTAACTGTGCAGAATAATTTAAAAATTTATTATATTAAATTCTTTACCTTGGCCCGAGACTGCTTGTTCAGATATTGCAAAATATAGTGCAAATTTTGTCCATTAATATAAGTTTATCATTTATTCTTTATTTTTCACTAATCTTTATTCGAAGCTACCCTGAGAAATGTATTATTTCAAAAAGTGGCCCGTAAAAAATTTGTAGATCTTTTATGAGCGCACAATTTTTGTCCAATCATAATCTGTCGTATCTTGCATAGTTTGTCCGTAAAATGGAATTTTCGATTTTTCATTATTTTTTGTGCAATAAAAATGTAAATTTTCGATTTTTCAAAAAAATTCAAAAAGTCGTTATAACAATCTTGTAGGGTGTCCAAAGAAACCCATTTTTCTCGTATCCACTTTTTTTAGTACAGTGTTAAAAATCTTTGTCTGAAATTTAATGCATTTCTGTGTGAAGCAATTATCATATACAAGTATCTTAATTCTACAACACGTTTGTATGAAAATTCAAACACTTTTGTGTATGAATTTCCAAACACGCTTGTTTGAAATTTCATAGATTTTTGTATTAAATCTCGCTAACGCATTTGAAAATTCAAACACTTTTGTGTATGAATTTTCCAACATATTTATTTGGAATTTCATAAATTTTTATATTAAATCTCATTAACTTATTCGAAAATTCAAGCACTTTTGTGTATGAATTTCCAAACACGTTTGTTTGAAATTTCATAGATTTTTGTATTAAATCTCACTAACTTCTTTGAAAATTCAAGCACTCTTGTGTATGAATTTCCAAACACTCTTGTTTGAAATTTTATACATTTTTGCATTAAATGTCACTAACTTACATGAAAATTCAAACACTTTTATGCATGAATCTTCAGATACATTTTTTTGAATTTTCATATATTTTTATATTCATTTTTAGTAAATTATTTGAATAAATAAAATTTAATAAAATGAATAAAATTGTATTGAAAATTTTAATATAAATGTACATTATACATAAAAGTATTATACATCACTCTTTATTTTATAATACCTAATTATACGTAAATTAAATATTAATGTAAAAAACATCCTAGAGCACAGAAAAATATCTGAAAATTGAAACCATCAGGTATGTGACATTTCAAAGAGTGTATATTAAATTTAAAAATGACGTGTATGAATACAATATAGATTCTAAATCAATCTGAATCATATATGTTTTGGTCCATAAAACTGTTACAAATCAGCTTACAAAGCTGTGTTAAAAACATTCAAAAAGTAAAGTTACCGAAATAATTTTGCCAAACAGTTCAGTAAAACGTAAACTCCTGTGGAGTAAGAAAAGGATTTTATTTTGAAGCATCCAAAATAAATGTATTTCTTTATACTCCACAGGAGTTTATGTTTTACCGAACTGTTCTTTAATAGTCACAGGCATCACACTTACTCAATCATACACAAGTTAGTCGCAACCAATCATAAACAGTTTCGTCGTGAATACATGTAAACTAGAGGTTTGCAAAAAAATTCGATCCGACATTCGATTCGATCAACGCACCGATCGAATGTCGAATATTCGACATTCGATCCGTGT
>JAAAKG020133663.1:0-14098 GCA_010014905.2 Druon quercuslanigerum | reverse complement strand
TATTCACTTGAAGATAATGATAAAAATATGATTTTTCGATCTTTTATCGCATTATGTGAACAACAGTTGTGCAGTGACTTATTACAAGAACCTAAGTTAGTTAAATTTTACGTTATTTGTAAATTTGAGGGTAACTTTGTTACTTTTTGTAAAGGAATTTATAACTTCGAGTTTTTTTTTTGGATTATCTTCTATTCAGGAAGGCTTATAGGTCAGTTATGAGTAGAAACTTAATCTCTTTTAACTGAGAATTCTGCCTTTTTTTTAAATTAATTTTTTTTTGTTGAAGGCAACTATGATTGGTTTTAAATTAAGTATTTTTTTGGCTGAAATGATATCAACTATTATATATTTCGTTCAAAATTCATTTATTTTAATTCATTATTGTTGGCATTTTTTTATTTGACTATTTTATTTAGTAGTAAAGTTTTAGAATTTAGAATTAGTTTTTAGAATTAGTAAAGTTTAGAATTCATATTATCTATTTGAAAATACAACTGTTCTGTAGAAAATTCGTCTTCCAGGCTTGAAAATACAAAATTTATGTGAAAATGTTCTTCTTTCTTATTTCAAAATTGAACTTTTTCGTTTCAAAACTGATCACTTTTGCTAAAAAAGTCGAATTAATTTTTGTTGAAAATTTAACTATTTTGATAGCATATTAAACTGATTTAATTGAAGATTCAGTCGAGATTTCATCTATTGTATTTGAAAATTAATTCATTTGGTTAGAATTTCAAGTATTTTATTTGATTAAAAAGTACATTATTTGCGAAAAGTCATACTTTCGATTTGAAAATGTAACTGCTTTGGTAAAAAAATTGTCTTTTTGCTTTGAAAATTTAACAATTTATTAAACTTTTTTTTTTTTTTTTTTTTTCGATTCTGAATTTATTAAAATTAGAAAATTAGATTGGGTTGGCTAAGGATTTAGCTATTTTTTTATTAGTATTTTCTGGTGGAATTCGACTATTTTGGTAGATAGTTCAACCAGTTGATTGAAAAATTACGAAAATTTTATTCAAAATTCAGCTCTTTTTTTGTAAAATGTTGATTTTGATTGGGAAATTTGTTTCTTTTGGTGACAACATTTCTAAAGAGGGTTCGCTATTTGTTTAAAATATTTTTTTCTTTTTTAGTGAAAAATTTAATTTCATAATCTAATTAGATTCATAATCTTAGTCGAAAAATGATCTTTTCTTAAAAATTAAAAATTCAACTGTTTTTGTAGAAAAGTAGTCTTTTTGGTGTAAAACTTTAACAATTTATTAAACTTTTTTTTGGTTCTAAATTCGGCTTTTTCGTTTTCGAATTTATTAAAATTAGAAAATTATATTGGGTTGGCTAAAGATTCAGCTATTTTTTTATTCGTATTTTTTGGTTGAATTCAACTACTTTAGTAAATAGTTTAACAAGTTGATTGAAAAATAACAAAAATTTTATTCAAAATTCAATACTTTTTTTGTAAAATGTTAATTTTCATTGGGAAATTTATTTCTTTTGGTGATGAAATTTCTGAAAAGGGTTCGCTATTTGCTTGAAATTTTTTTCCTTTTCTTATGGAATATGTAATTCCTTGTTTAAAAGTTTACCTACTTTGCACAAATTTAGTTATTTGCTTAAAGATTCATAATCGTAGTCGAAAAATTATCTTTTTTTGAATATTTAAATTTCAATTCAAATTCTTTTGGTAAAAAATCGTCTTTTTGGTGTGAAAATTTAACAATTTATTCAACTTTTTGTAAATTCTAAATTCGGCTTTTTTGTTTCCGAATTTATTAAAATTAGAAAATTAGATTGGGTTGGCTAAGGATTCAGCAATTTTTTTATTAGTATTTTTTGCTTCAATTCAACTATTGTGGTAGATCGTTCAATCAGTTGATTGGAAAAGAAAAAATTTTATTCGAAACTCAACACTTTTTTTTTGTAAAATGTTGATTTGGATTGGGAAATTCGTTTCTTTTGGTGACGAAATTTCTGAAGACGGTTCGCTATTTGTCTGAATTTTTTTTCCTTCTCTAGTGGAAAATTTAATTCCTTGTTTAAAAGTTTACTTACTTTGCACAAATTTAGTTATTTGGTTAAAGATTCATAATCTTAGTCGAAAAATTATCTTTTCTTGAAAATTTAAAATTCAACTATTTGGTAGAAAATTAATTTTTACGTTATGAAAATTCAAGCAGCTCGTTGAAAGTTCGTGTACTTTTTAAAAAAATTTAATTATGTTGGTAGAAAGTTGAAGTTTGGTCAAAAACTAACTTTTTTGTCGAAAATGTAACTCTTGTAGAAATTCGTATTTTTGGTTTAGAAATCCAAGAAAATTCAATTATTTGATTGAAAATTTACTTTTTCTTGGAAATTTAACTCTTTTGTTAGAAACTAGTATTTTTTATTTAAAAATTATAAAAAATTTAACTATTTGGTTGAAAGTTTATACACCGATATTTTTCGTTTGTTTCAAATAGAAAAATTTATAAAATAGATGAAAAATATCATAGTCTTGTCTTCTGTATATAAAGTTTTTACCTGGGTTGGTAGAAAGAAAAACTTTTGTCAAAAAATAACTTTTTGTTCGAAATTTATCTCTTTTTAAGAAAAGTTGTTCTTAGGATTTAAAAATGGTAGAAAATGTAACTATTTGGTTATAAATGACCTTTTTTGTTGGAGTTTAATATTTTTTGTACGATAATCCACTCGTTTACTTAAAAATTAATTTATTTTGTTAAACATTTAACTATTTTGTTAAAAAGTCCAAATTTGGTTGAAAAGTAACTTTTTGGTTCAAAATTCGTCCTTGTGTCTTCAAAGTTAATTGTACCGATAAAAAAATGTATTATTTTTTGGGTAACAATACAAACGTTTTAAAAAAATGTAACTGAAAAATACTACTTCAACTAAAGCCAATTTCTTTTTAAATAAATTTTGTATAAATTATCTTCTCAGGGACTAAGGAAGTTATCTAAGAAAGTTATTTTTCCACCCACTAGAAGCTTTCAGACCCTCTGGGAAAAAAAGACCAACTTTTTTCGATAAGGCACACTGTTCATGGATCTCTCTTGACAAAAATTAAGGAGAAACCGATATCTTTTAGGAATGCGAAAACAGGAAGGATAAAAAGCCGAGGAGAATTTCAATTTCTTCTGGCACGTTTCTTATTTGCTGCCTCTGACTAATGCCGGTGTTATACATTATCCAAGCACAACCTTTCCACAAGTGAAGGGTGATTTGTTTACTCAACGTACATCTGGATTGCTTTTTGAACTTCGACAATATGTAAGCTACTAGAATCCAAAACCATAACGAAATTTTGCGTAAGAATGAATGATTGGAATTCCTCGAAATCTAGAGGAAACTCTTCTTTAGATCATCAGACGAAATCTTAAGACGCCTGCGGAAGGAAATATGGTCTCGATTATGAAAGAGATATTCCTTCCCTAGTGTTGGAAAGTGGAGTGAGATATTACGATTCATCCTCCAGGGTGCACTTTGATCTCCTTCAGCGAAAGCTTTTTCTTTTTTGCATATTGAACAAATCTATGAATGTTTCTGCATGTAGGAGATAATACAGGAGCTTTGGAAAAAGCTTGTGCTTTGCACTTTATAAAAAGTCTTGAAATCCACGTTCTGTAAGGGAAATGTTGATCCTCCTTTTTATCTCTTTGAGAAGTAGTTCTTGAAGCTATTTTGATATTTTATATCCAGCTACTAAAATGTTCAGATTTTTTTCGTTGCTAACTTCAACATATGGTAAATGATTTACAAACCAATCGGTTCACATTAAAGGAATTATCTTTGAAATATTTAAAATTTAACTACTACGTAAAAATTTTATTCTTGTGCAAATAATTCAGAATTTTCCCATTAAATTAGCCACACGAGGAAAAAGTGTCAATAATTTCGATGTTATTAGTAATTAATTATTAGAGGCAAAATTGGAACCTTTTAAATATGCAATATTCAATGGATACATTGCACTTTAAAATTATAGGTATTAAAAGTTAAATAATTTGTTTTAAATCAATGATCTTGATAAAAATATAGGAATATTTAAAATCCTAAAAATTAATAATAAAAAATTTTTGAAATTGAAAAGTGAAAAATTAGGCTTACCTGATTAAACAAAATTTACCTGCATGCATTCAAGATTTAATAAATCAGATAAGGATTAAGATAATATAAAGGATTAAGATAAGAAAACTGAAATACTGAAAAATTTAATCTATTTAAAACTAAACTTTCAAAATACTAAATTAAATGAAACGAAATGAATAGACCTTAATTCTAAAACTTTAATTTCGTAACATTTTTAAAGTAAGATATATTAAGTGCACTATTTTATCATGCAAAATATAATATTCTAATTTTCTAATCAAAAAATTTAAAAATGAAATGCATAATACTTACTTTAAAATAAATTAAAATTTAAAGTATTCTGTCAAGGTCAATACAGGCCAAGGGATTGTCAGAGAAAACCTTAAAAAATTATCGAGTTTTTTTTTAATTTCACACTCCTTCGCTCAATTCCTCATATAAGATAGCTTAATACACATTAGAATTTTATAAACATAAAAAAACAATATTATAAATTGAAAATTTTGTTAATTAAGTAAATAGTCGAAGTTTGGTAGACAAGTCGTTTCTTTTATCTGAAAAATAACTTCTTACCTAAAAATTTAATAAGTCCATTTTTATTTGAAAATTGAAATGTTTTTATCTGCAGATTTAATTATTTGGCTGAAAAATTGACTATTTTTTTCGAAAATTCAGTCATAACAAAATTAAATTTTGTTCGAACTTCAACGGTTTTCTAGAAAATTCGTCTTTTTTGGTTAAAATATCATTTTTAATAGTTAAAAGATAACTACTTCGTTCAAAATTTTAAATTTTGATTTTACATCCATGTATTCTGTTAAATATTTCTATTATATGGTAAAACATTGGTCTTCCAGGTAAAAAATTAATTTTTTAACTTCAAAATCAAGTTCATTGCTTGGAAATGTAACTGTTCTATATTTGGTTGGTAAATTATCTTTTATAATGGAAAATTCATGTATTTTATTAAAATTTTGTCTCACTAGGTAGAAGATTTATTGTTTCGTGGAAAATTCAAGAATTTAATCAAAATTTCATATTTGCCTCGGTTGAAGATTTATCATTTTAATTAAATTTTTGCTGAAAAGTATATCTTCTTTAAAAAAATTTATTTCTTTTCTTTCCTAAAAAGTAATATTTTCGGGTTGAGAACTCGAATATTTTCTATAAAATTTGTCTTTTTTACTTAAAAATTTATCATTTTTATAAATAACTATAAAACCGTTCTCGATATAACATTCAACTATTTAGTGAAAAATGCATTTTTTTGTCAAAAATTAATTAATTGTTTTTCAAACTCGTCTTTTTTGGGCTAAAAATTCAAACTGTTTTAAAAGCTCGAAATTCAATATTTTTTGGCAAATTACTTCTTTATTAAAAAATAATATTTTCGAGTTCAACACTTAACTGCTTTATAGAAAAATGGTATGTTTGGCTCAAAAAGTTAAAATTCTGATGAAGTTTTTATTTCTTTAAGGACTATTTCTATCATGACTGGTGGTGAAAAATGTTTTCAAATGTGTTTATAATTTAAAGATATTATTATTAAATTTTGTTCTAAAATATTCCACCTTCTATTTGAATATATTTTATCTTAAATATTGACTTCAATATTAAGAAATTAACAATGTTAAGGTAATTAAATTTCAGCATTATATTACGGATTAAAACGTTTAAAATTCAACAGTTTTTTCCCATCGTAAGCATTTACAAATTTAATTTAAGTTGCTTTACTTTTTTTTAACTGTAAATACAAAAATTATTTGTTTTTAGCAGCATGACACCAAACGATTTGAGATGGAAGGGTTGAAATCTAGACACTGTATTCGCAGCTTTCGAATTATAAAGGGAAATGAGGAACCAGCGAGAGCACCAAAAAAGTTTTTTTTTTATTTAGAAACTTTGAAAAATACATACCATTTTAATTATTGATAATGCAATAAATTGTGAGGGAATTTCAGATATTATATCAATAAAATAAAAATTACCTTTTTTTACAATCTATGCATTTTAAATCCAAACAAAACTTCTCACTTTTCTAAAACTCAGATTCTCAGTGTTATGACAACATAAATAGATCTCTTTTCTAGAATAAGGTCAATGTCTTTCCAAACTTAAATTTCTTAAGTGGTTTGATAAATAGGATTCGTTTTCTGGAAAGAGGGATATCTCATTCTGCAAAAATCTCTAGGAAGTAAACATTTGGAAAAGTTTGCTTTACGTGACCAACTTTATGTTATTGTTTGAAACTTCACACTTTCATGAGTAAATACGTAACTTATTTCTCAAAACAAATAAAAGGACTAAAATCGTAGTTCAGGTTTATGAGTGTACTTTCTCCCTCAATCCGTTATGCTGTCAGAATCCAGTGCAACAAGGATTCTGAGAGACGTAAGAATGTGAAAACTTGATAAGTCAACGGATGCAAGGAGAACAATTTCTCATACTTATCCATTGCGTACATGACAAACTCAAAACTGTTGTAGTGTCAAGAGGAGCAATTTCACGTGATATGAATTCAATATCAGTTTTCATGTTAGCTTTCTGACATCTTCCGAAGAGCATATTCACCATATTTCCTTCTATAAAGGCAAAATAAAAAAATCATACAAAATTAAATCCGATTTTTGTCCAAACTAGCTTTCTGATATGTCCAGAAGAATTCATTTATAATATATTCCTTCATAAATGCAGAATGAAAAATATAAAAAAGTAAAACCAATTTTATTTTATGCTAGCTTTCTGACATCTTCAGAAGAAAATATTTACAATATCTTTTTTATGAAGGCAAGCCAAAAAATATATAAGACCATTTTTTTTAATCTTAACTTTCTGACATCCAGAAGAAAAGTTACACAATAAATTTTTTTTATAAAATTGAGTTGAAAACTATAACGAAGTAAAACCAGTTTCTTTAATTTTAGCTTTCTGACATCTGTAGAAAAACATATCCACAATATCTTTTTGTTACAAATAAAAGATAAAAAATACATTAAATTAGAACCAATTTTGTTTTATATTATCTTTTTTGGATCTCTATATTTTACAAAATCATAATCACAATATCCTCTTTTATAAAGACAATATGAAAAAGTAAAATTCATAAACCTCAATACTGTAGAGAGACAGGCACCTTCTTAAAAATATTTTTTTTTTTATTCAGGGGTACTCAATACCCAGAGATTTAATATGTCATGTTTTGATTTTAGTCATCTTCATAAACCACGTTACCGATTTTGGGCAATTTTCAAGAACCCTGCGACTCTTGAACTTTTCAAAAATTTGGCTAAACACGGAATTCCCGTTTATTCTGCATTTTTTCACGTTTCAAGTGAATTAAGACGTGCCTACAGGACAATCTGATTATAAGCTTTGTTAATGAATAAAAAATATGCCAAAATATTAAAATATTTCACTTTACAGCGACAAATGTTTTCAAAAAAGATGAAATAGGTTGATTTTTTATGAAAATAAAAAAAAAGAATTGAGGAATAAATTGTAAGAAATAAATTTAATGTTGGTAACATGTTTGATTATACACTGTGAAAAATTTCTGTTGGAAACTTCCACTACATGTATTGGAAGTTCATTTCCAAAACGTGAGGTAACGCTACAATACAAAATGTTGTAGTATCAAAATTCTGGCATTGGTATGGTACCTGACATGTATTCGAATTTTACTATCCGAGTCCAGACGTCAGTAACTCGACACCTGTTGAAGCGAAACATAAAATAAAAAATGTAAATCATTTCTCAGGACGCTTGTTACAGCCACAAAAAGAAATTTTCCGACAGAGCCAAAAATTTTATTATTATATAGTATATAACGTGCATATTCTTGGAATTCAAGGGAATCATAGAAGTTAAGGAATTCACAGAAATTACGGTACTCAAGGGTTTCAGTGAATTCATAGAATTCGCGAAATTCAAGGAATTTACCAATTTTAAGGAATTTGCAAAATACTGACAATGCGCGAAATTCCAGGAATTCACGAGATTAAAAAAATGTATGGAATTAAAGGAATTTACATTCATGGAAACACGGAATTCAACGAATTCAAGAAGTCAAGAAATTCGTTGAATTCACGGAACTCACGCACTTGATTTAATTCATGGAATTCACAAAAATCAAATAATTTGCGGCATTTAACAAATTCAAGGAATTCGTGGAATTCACGGAATTCATGGAATTTTAAGAATGCAAGCAATTTTCGGCATTCAAAGAATTCATGAAATTCAAGGAATTCCCGGAATTCGTAAAAATCATCGAATGCACGAAGTGCATGACTTTCATGGACTTCAACTAACTGAGTTAATTCCTTGAATTCTATCAATTCCATAAATTGCTTTTATTGTTTGAATTCGGTGAATTCGTTCGATTTTGTAAAAATATCAATTCCATAAATTCCATAAATTTCTTGAATTCTTTCAATTCCATGAATTCCGAAAATTACACGAATTCTGTAAATAACATGAAATCCGAGATTTTCTTGAAAAACGCAAATTTAAATTATTCCATGAATTCCATTAATTCCGCATATTCCTTGAGTGTTTTGAATTTTGTAAATTTCTTGAATTCCATTAATTCTGCGATTTTCATGAATTCAATGAGTTTCCTATAATGTATTTAACTCCATGAATTTCGTGAATTCCTTTAATTCTATGAATTTCTTAAATTTCGTGCATTCGACGAATACCGTGTTTTCCTTGAATTCCATGAATTCCGTTAATTCCGCAAATTTCTTGAATTCCGTGGATTTCATGAATTCCATGAATTCTGCGAATTTCATGGATTCAGCGAATTCCGTGAATTTCGTTAATTCCATGAATTTCGTTAATTACGGGAATTTGATGAATTACTTAAATTCTATGAATTCCTTGAACTCGGCGAGTTCTCTGAATTCGACAAATTCCTTAAATTCGATGAATTCCATAATTTCGATTAATTCCTTAAGTTCAATGAATTTTATAAATTCGATGAATTCCTTAAATTGGGTGAATTCCTTAAATTCGATGAAATCCTTGAATTCGATTAATTCCTTAAATTCGATGAATTCCTTAATTTCGATTAATTCCTTAAATTCAATGAATTCCATGAATTCGATGAATTCAATGAATATCATGAATTCAATGAATATCATGAATTCGATGAATTCAATGAATATCATGAATTCGATGAATTCAATGAATATCATGAATTCGATGAATACAATGATTTCGATGAGTTCCTTAAATTCGGTGAATTCCTTAAATTCGGTGAATTCCTTAAATTCGGTGAATTCCTTAAATTCGGTGAATTCCTTAAATTCGATGAATTGCTTAATTCCGATTAATTTCGTAAATTCCGTGTCTCCCAGAAATTTCATGAATTCTGTAAATTTCTTGAATTCCTTGACTGACAAAATTTTTATGAATTCAGTGATTTCTGAGAATCCTACAAATACCGTGGTTTTAGAGAATATTATGGATTTAACGAATTTCATGAATTCTGTGAATTCCTTGAATTCTATGCATTCCTTTCACACCATTTAGGTCTTACAAACGTTCTAATATATGCATTAGATGTACTTCTAACATAAAAAGAAGAGTTTCAACAAAATATATGATTTTCTAACCAAACAGATTAATTTTCTATTAAAAAAGATTAATTTTTAATTAAAAATCAAATTTTTTTATCTATAGATTTAATAGTCACATTTTCAGTAAAAAAAGGTAATTCTCAATAAGAAAAAAAGCGAAGTATAAGCAAAATACATAGGGTTTTAAACAAAGAAATGAATTTGTACTAATACAATGAATCTTTGAATAAAATTGGAACAAATAGTTTAACATTTAACCTGATAGTCAAATTTTTATACATAAAGATTATTTTTTACCCAAAAAGATTAATTTACTACCTGAAAAGATGTATTTTCAATAAAATATTTCGTTAATGCTCCTTCGGCTTAGGATTGTTTATTCAGATATTAAAAAATAAACACTGTTTATCATGATTACTTTAATATCTGTTTCTTATTTTGCATTAAATGTTATTTCTATCTATCCTGGAAAATTTATATCATTTTAATAAATGTATTTTATTACAATTTTTAATATGCATTTGTATTCAAACATACGTATTTCTATTGTCTTGCCTTTATAATACAAAAAAGCGCTTTTCATAATAAAACAATTTTGTTATTAAACATTTTATCGCGACTTCTGTCGTTTTTCCATTAATTCAATTTGTTTATTTTAAATGTTTTATTTTATGATTAACTTCAATAACAAAAACGGTGCGTTTTACCAAAAACTAATTAATAATCAATTAATGTATCTTTTTTGGATACACAATTTAGGTCTTTTTATCTTTTTTCGTATCTTCCATAGTTTAACCGCAAAATAGAATTTTTAATTTTTCATCATGTTTCGTGCGATCAAAATTTGGATTTTTGATTTTACAACAAAATTCAAAAATGTGTTATGATAATCTTGTACAGTATTTCAAAAGCACTTTTTTTGCTTTTTATATCTTGTGCGTTCTTGGGCTTAAAATTTTGATTTCCGTTCTTTAACTTTTTTATTTTTTGTCCAAAATATCTGACTATCGAACTCGACCTTCAATTTTGGACAATAATGGGAGGAGGAGGAAAGTTGAAATTTTTCAGAAGTTTAATCCCTGCTCTAATGAGAATGTTAAAAAATAAATTTTCATCTAAATAGTTTAATTTTTAACTAAAAGAAACAAATTTTCAGTACAATAAATTGTTAATTGAAAAAGTTACATAAAGATCCAAAAAATAAAACAAATAAAACAAATAACGAGGAAAAGGGAAGGCTTTCATAAAATAGAGGAAAAAAGAAAAACAAATTTAAAAAGTGAATAAAGGTATCTTGAAGTTGATTTTTAAATTTATTAAGTTACTATTAAATAGAATAATCTTTCTAAAAGACCACAAATCTTATTCAGTTTTACCACAAGAAAAAATACTAAACTTGTCTATGTTGGTAAAGTTACTTCCACTGACCCTCCTTTTACCAACGGTACTTTTTGACATGACGCCCTTCTCCTTTAAAATGATAACGCTCTAAAGTAATTTTTTTATATCTAGAATTATAACTTCTATAGCGCCAACATTCTTGCTTCAACTTTCCCAATAATCTCATGAAAATATACTTGCAAAGGCAGATAAAGTAAGGAATAGAAATTATTTTATCGAAACTTTATTTTTCGAACTGGAGATACTTTGAACTCTATTATCTTTCAAATTCTCTCATCCTTTTGGCAGCGATGAAGTGGAAAATTAAGATCATAGCTGCAGAAAGTTTGCCCAACTACTTGCCAATAATGGTTACGGCTTTAGCGTGCGAAGGCGATGATGCGAACTGATCCTCACTTTCAAAACGATCCTTTTCACTATTCATTGAAGTCTCTTAAGAAGTAAACTGTTTTAAATACGCCCGTTTATATTGCAGTTAAGCCCCAGATATTATCCGCATTATTAAATTCTTGGCCTCGAGCCAAAACTTTCATCCTTCTCGTCTTCTTCATTGAAATTGCAAAAACAAGGGTCAGTTACTCACCCAGCAACGCCTCTTGCCAATTTAATTCCATTTTTTCCCCTCCTGAGGTATAAGTGTGAAATTTGTCGGAAACTTTTTAAGTGCAGGCATTTTACGAGGCAGATTGGGTGGAAACCGGCAATCCTGTTTTATTGCACTTTGTACCGTGCGTGGCTGTGAACGAGCTGAGGGTGAATTGTATATAAACGTCTGTTTGTTCATAGGGGTTTGAAATACAGGCACTGTGTCCAGGCTATCTGGCTTCAGCTTAATGTATTTTTTCGACTAAAGTACAGCCTCGATTTAACGTTCACAATGTGTTTGAATACTGGCGTTGAACAAAACCTCGCGTTATTCACCCGTGATTCTTCCGGCAACATTGATTATATATATTATTAGGAAGAATCGGTATTTCACCCATTTTTAACTTTTAAAAATCCCCGTAGAATGAGACGTCGCGTGTTAAAATAGGCGAATTCACTAATTAGTTATTAACAAAATAACATTAAAAAAACGCTACTTTTTCAATAATTTTTGTTGTATCGTGCTAAATAAATAAAACATTTTAAATTATTGCAAACTGTCCGCTGTGATGATACAAACATCCATGCTTTTTTTAGATATAACATTTTTGACTGAATAATTTTTTATGAATAATCGGTTTATGACAAAAAAAAAAGTTAATTAACAAATGTTATAAGGACATGAAAAGACGTTGTACAAGTTTGTGCAACATACCATTCAATTTCTTTAAACCCAGAAAAAGTTTTTTTTAAATAAAAAAACAAACTTTTTTGACTATGTCTTCATGTAATTTCTTCTATCGAAAGAAATTATTTGTATAAATGATTTTCTTGATTCAAACCAAAATTTTTTAAATTCAAAACAGTTGCTAGGAACAATAAAAAAAAATTTCTTTAGAGTCAGTAATTTGAAACTAGCAAATTATTTCTTCTTGGTAATAATTTAAATCCTGACCTCATGTGTACAATTTCTTCACAATTGATTTTTTTATCTTTGTAAAGAATTGCAAATTAGGAAAGAATAAAATTCTTTCACACAAAAAATATTTTAAAAAACGTTTTTCCTCAGGTGAACAAATAGACCACGCAAGTTTCCTGTAACTCGAGTTGTCAAATCCGGTTATTCAAAAAATATTCCCAGGCGAAGAAAAACAATTTTTTTTTAGCTTTTTGCTCTTATTTAATTCAAGTTATTATCGTTTTAAATAGAATGGAATTATTTTCTTCATGAGGAAGCCAATTAATTCATAATTCATTATTGGATTCAAAAAAATTTTTATTCATTTTAAACTAACCTATTCTCTTTTTTCAACCAAAATTTTTATTTCATTCAAAGGAATGTACAGGTCAAATAAAAAATTATATTTCTTTAATTTAAAGAAATTTTTTATTCAAGCAATCAAATATTTCGTTAATTTAAAGAACTATTTGGTTTGAAGGAACGAAATATTTATTTACTTTAAAGAAATGTACCGTTTAACTTAAGGAAATATTTCTTTAAATCGAATAAAAAAATGTTTAAAAAAATTTCTTTTGATCAAACAAATGTTTGTTTGACCGTATATCAATACTAGAATTTCTTTGATTTAAAGAAAGTTTCTTTGATTCAACAAAACTTTTTCCTGGGTGTAGGCTTGCACTATCAAAATACTCTATTAAAAGTCGTCATTTATATTTATTGTTTATTAAAAAATGCATTTGTTTAATGCACAATTTTATACGTGCGTCTAAAACCCAATAACTTCCCCAAATTTTTTCATAGCGATTTGTAACACTTACCTTTGTATTGCTGCCTCTTTTCTCTAGAATTTAAAAAAAATGGGCTCGCTAGCTTCATTAGGAGCAGAGTTAGCTTCTTTTTTCAAAAAATTGCAACGCCTCAAGTTATAAACATGGAGAAACCGGACTTTTTTTACTTTACAGTTAAGGAGTCAAACTTTATTACCCACTACTTGAAAATGCGAATATCACTTGAGTTTACCTTTAAATCGTCGGAAGTCTGAGGTACGAACTCGAACTCGGCG
The DNA here is from genome assembly GCA_010014905.2 of Druon quercuslanigerum. Classification (NCBI taxonomy): domain Eukaryota; kingdom Metazoa; phylum Arthropoda; class Insecta; order Hymenoptera; family Cynipidae; genus Druon; species Druon quercuslanigerum. The sequence goes on along the minus strand of JAAAKG020133663.1, from coordinate 417 downwards.
CACTGGATGATGGTGGGGGGAAAGCGTCATCGCGCTCTCTGGAAACTGAAAAACTCACTTCAAATTCGCCGCGCTGAAATTATTCACGTTTATTCCGGAACTAGTGAACCAATTTTAATATTTTTTAAACATGTTTTATAGCGTGTAAAAATATTAACAGTTGACATGCTCCTGGATGGATTACACATTTACTTAATTTTTTTGGACGACGCTAATAAAATATTAATAAAAAACTTTTTTCAGAATAAGTAATTGTCATGTTTTGTTTTAACACTTCTATCAAATAAGGAATATTATTATTTTAAGGTTTTCTTGGTATTAATAAATTGCTATAAGTTAAATACACTACCGTCGAAAATTATGAGATCGATTGACGCAAGCACTATTAAAAATCACTGCTGGCTTTGAACCACGATA
>JAAAKG020133662.1:0-14098 GCA_010014905.2 Druon quercuslanigerum | reverse complement strand
CGGTTGCCTGTTTCGGCTCTCACGTAGAAGCGGCCATTAACTTCCGATCGCAGTCGGAAAGAGACGAAGTGGAAATCTCCGGGGGAAAACCCACGAAGACGATGCTCGGTATCTAAGGGCTTAAGGCCCAAGGTTGCCTGGTTATTTAAAGAGTACCATAAAACATCATAAAAAATATAGACACCTGAGTGTAACTAGACGGATTAAAGTGATAAAAGTTTCCAAAATCATCTTAAGTCTAAGTCGGTCCTGTTGTAAATAAAAATAAAGAATGAAATTGTAATGCTCAACATTTTGTTGGTGATAAAATACTAATAAAAACGTGCTTCTTTGAAATAACATACGAAAAGTAAAGTTTTCCCTTTCGCATAAAATTCTTGGAAATATAAAAATTGTTCAGAACTGAACAGCTCTTGCGTACAAAATAGTCAAGTTTTCCACCAAAAAGATAACTTTTTAACTAAAATTATGCTTTGTAAAAAAGAGAAATATTTTTCAACATCCTAACTAATGTGGGTAAATTCTCAATAAAAAATACATTGAAGTTATTTTAAATAAAATAAAAGAATTTTTAACAAAATAGTTCAATTCTTATCTAAGAAGATGAATTTTTAACCAAAAGGTAAATTATCATTCCGCAAATATTAATTTATCACCAAAAAGAAGAATTTGCAACAAAATATTGTGTAAGCTTTATAAGCTCATGCTGAGCAAAGCAAAGGTTGAGAATCAAAGAACTTCGAACCAAGAATTTTTCTTTCGCCTGGGCAGTCCGTTTAACGCCACAACAATATTTTAGCAAATGATAAATGAGACAAAGTTAGCATTTTTAACAATATGGTTTTTATTTTTTTTAACTGTCAAAATGAAATCATTATTATTCAATATTTTTGCACCTACCTAGAACAGATAAATAATTTTGTTAATATTTAATTAAATTATTAGAAAACAATTGCTACAAAAAAAATCTTGACTATAGAGATCAACGGTTGTAAACCCTATATTTTTTCAACTAAAATTTGTTCGATTGACTGCTAAATCGATGTATAGTAACGAATTATCATCATGCGTCAACAATTTCTATTGATATAAACAATTTTATAAAAAACTATTCAGTTTTAGTGTTTATCTCTAGCCACCCTTATCTTTTTGATCGATTCCAATACAAACTATTTAAGTCATAATTTTACACTCCAAAGTACTGTCAAAGGAAAATAAATTTAATTGTTTATGACAAATATATTCAAGAAATGTCCCTCATGAATGTTTCTTTTAAGAAAAAATATATTTGAGACATAATGTATTCTCAGAAGTAAGCTGATATTGATATTACATCAAGAAATTTTTCTGGTTATTACATTGACGATTACTATGAACAAATTATGCAGTTTTATTGTATAATTTTAGACAATCATTGTATTTTATATATTAAATAAAATAATAATAAATTATAAATATTGTATTTAGACCAGGGATTTATCACTATTGAAATCTGACGAATACTTCTTGATTTTTAAAATCATATTAACTTGCTTTGTATGCTTTAAAATTTTTAAAATCCTATGCAATCTTTTTAAATCCATTCATATCCGGTGAATTTTAGAGAAATGATTGTGTCTCGTCAGATAGCAATAATTTTGTTAAAATGCTTGCAAATGCCTTTAAATCAATGGGGTAATTTAAAACCTTATGAAGTCGTTTAAAATCCCTTTTGAGTACGTATGAGATCTCGTAAATTGCTCTGATATCTTTTGAAAATCCATAACAAAATTTTTTAATTCTCTGAAATTCATGCTAATTTATTAAGAATCCTCGAAATGTTTTGAATCTCGTGTACAAGTTTAGTACAAATACACCCAAATCATTCAGGGCATGAACGTTAAACCAAAAGTTAATTTAAATTAAAGAATTCAAAATAATGTTCAAGAATCCAAAGAAATGAAGAATAACTCTAACGTCTTCTTATTTAAAACCTCTAAAAAACTCAAAAAGATTCAAACGGGTAAAAAAGAATTTAAACAAATTCTTGTGCATTCTGAAGAAATAGTGATTTCAAAAAATTTAGAACAATTTTTTTTAAAAAGAATTTAAAGAAACTAACGAAAATTCAAAACTACTCAAAAGGTTTTGAACGACTGAAAAGTATTTTATTTTTTTAGTGAATTTGGAAGAAATAAACCAAATAAAAAAATTCGAGAGAATGGTAAGTATTACAAAAATTTAGGAGAATTCAAAGAGTTCGTACAAATTCAAAAGAAGTCAAATAACTTTAAATATTTTAAACGATTAGAAATAATTCAAAAAATTGTAAAATTTCAAAATGATTCAAACAATTCAACATAATGTAAATAATTAGCAAAATATAAATAAATCCCGTGCAGAAATTTTGGCATGGTCCAAGCAGGGCCGAGGCTTGGCAAAACGAGGCCCTGGCCTGGTGATCTAGCCTGAGTTGATTTCTAATAAAGCGCTAAATCTGACCAGAGACAGGCTTCATCACCCAGCTTGGCCCAGCCTTAGCTCGTGCCTGGCCCTAGTTTAGGATTGATTTCTTATCATTCTTTATTTTCTTATATAAAAGTAAAAATTACGCAATTTTTTTTTAAATATTAATTAAGTTCACCACTAAACTGACAAAGGTTTGAAATTTGAAACATTTCCTCGAATCTAATTCGGGTTTCCAAATTGTGGTATTTCATTCATTATCTCGCTGGATTCTGATTCTTCTTCATCATCTGCTTCATCAAACAATTTCCTAATTTTCTTGAGTAATGTTTACTATATAATTTTAGGTTTTGAACATCATTACATAAATTAATAAAGTATTTACACTTCCCGTGCAGTAATCGCCAAGTTTTTTACCGGTTCAAGGTTTGGGCCAGACTTGGGCCCCTAGCCTAAGCCTAGCTTGAATTTTTCAAAGGTTCGAGCTTTGTCCAGGCTATTGTAAAAGTTCCTAAAATCAACGACAGATGGCATAGTGCTATTCTCTTCTTTTTTACTTATTACTATTAAGTTGTAAGTGTCAAACTTAACTAATTGGCAATCATTAAAATTATATTTATAAAAATGCCTAAAATAAAAATCATTCTAAAAGTTCGGAGGCATCAAGCAATTGACAGTATCCTATACTTGCACGCTGAAATTGCAAGTAACATACTTCTATTAATAACTTCAATTCAAATAAAAAGGATTTTTGCGTAATTTTTCTTTTAATTAGGCAAAAAAAAGAATGGCAAGAAATCGATCATAAACTGGGACCAGGCTGGGTTAAGCCTGGGCCAAGCTGGGCGATCAAGTCTGTCCCTGGCCAGATTTAGCGTTTCATTTGAGCTCAATCAAGGATAGATCACCAGGCCAGGGCCTAGTTTTAGCAAGCCTGGGCCCTGCTTGGACCATGCTAATATTTCTGCATGGGTTATAATTCGACGAACATTTTTTCTGAATTTGTGGTTAGAAGTCAGGTGCAATCCTAATATTAAAACATTATTTATAATTGAACCTCTCCGGATCAAAAGGGGATACGTGTGGATTCAGCCTGAGAATTATTGTCCAGAAAGTCAATTTTGAAAATCGTTTGAAGGTTAATCTCAAGGAGTGGTGCTTGTAGAGAATCTTAAGGCACATCTTTTTTCCTTTAACAAATATTTGTAGATTTTACTCGGTCAATTTCCAGAATTTGTCAATATAATTAATACTAAATTACATTTTTAAGCCTTTTGAAACTAGCGAAGAAAGAAAAACTTAAATATTATAATATACAAAAAAGTTGTTAATTTTTTTGTGAGGCTTTGCAAAAATCATGAATTTCAACCTTCAAGCGCTTCGTTTATCAAACGAATTTCAAGAAACGAAAAACTGTAAGTGACAAAGTTGTTTATTAAGGTTCAAAGAAGTTTTCTGGAAATTTTCAGATCAATCGCTTTAATGTTTAAAAAATTATGAATGTCTTAAATTACAAACGGAAATCTTGATGCTGCTGCCGTATGCACATGCCTCCTCGGTTACGAACGTGTTGTAGCGGTTGTGAAGGTCAACTCGGACACCAAAACAAAAATAATATCCGTTTGTGGTTTCCTCCTAAAATATAATATAAATAAAGCAAAGAAGCAGTGAATGGATTATTTCTAAGAACACTTGCAAAAGTATTATTCTTGAGACAGGTTTGTTTTAGTTAATACCCTACTAATTTAAAAAAGAATCTGAAAATTAATCGAGGTACAAAAAGAGATAGGCATTAAGAGTTATGGCTTAAAAATAGAAAAAAATGTTTCAGAAATCAGGTACGATTAATAACTGTTATTAAAAAAAATTTATAATCTTTTATCATAAATGTAATATTTTAGGAATATTTCTTACTTGATTTCCTGAATACATTTTATTGAATAATTTATAGGTAGCCTAAAGTTATTACTTAAATATTTTGATGAAGAAGTTGATGGTATAACTTGTTATTATTTTAGTTAAAAGAATACATTACCAAGTCTAACACTAAGACAGCCGATGTTAAAGATATTATAATCCTAGAGAGATCTTTTACACCTATTCAATTCTGCTGTGGAAAAAATGCTACCAAACATTTTTAAATCTTCAACAAGAAAAAGTATATAAAAACTTTGGGGATTTCGTTCGTAGCTAAAGAGGCATGTGCATACGGCAGCCCCAAGACTTCCGCTTGTAATTTAAAACATTCATAATTTTTCAACCATTAATGCGATAGATCCAAACCTTTTCAGAAAACTTCTTTGAACCTTAATCAACAACTTTGTCCCTGTAAGTTTTTCTTTTCTTGAAATTCGTTCGATAAACGAACAGCTGGAAGGTTGAAATTCATGATTTCTATAAAGTCTTGAAGAAAAATTAACCACTTTCTTGTTTATAAAAATATTTACGTTTTTCTTTCTCGAATAGTTTAAAGAAACCTTAGCACATCATTTACTGTCGACAGAATCTAAAAATTTCCAAAATTGGCTAAGTTAGGACGAGTTTAAGTGAAAAAAGATCGAAATTTTCTGTTTTTAAAAAATCTATTTTTTACAAATTTATTCAAAAACTATAAACCTTACAATTTTTTGCGAAATAATAATAAGATGCGCCTTAAAATTCTCTACGGGAATCAATTCTTAAAACTGAAATTCGTACGATTTTTAAAATTGACTTTCAGGACAATACTTCTCAGGCTGAAGCCACGCGTATCCCCTTTTGACCCGGAGAGGTTCATTTAATAAAGTTCTTACTTGCTTTTTATTTTAGGCATTTTTATAAATTTAATTTCAATGTTTGGTACTTTATGAATTTTGAGACTTGAAACTAATAAGCAAAAAATAGAATAGTACTGCGCTATCTGCCGTCAATTTTAGGAAGTTTTACTCTAGCCGGGCCTAAGCTCAGACCATAACAAAACTCAAGCTAGACCCTCGCTAGGGACCCTAGCCTGGCCCAAGTGTGCAACCGGGAAGAAAGTTGGCGATTTCGACACTGGATTTAGTAAAATCAATGTAAACTCAGAGGAATTCAAGTATGTTCAAATAAATGAAATTTAAAAAATTTGGGTGTGTCTTTTATAAGGGTCCAAAGAATTTAAAGCAATTCTATTAAATTTTCCTGTATTTGAAGGAAAAGTTTGTAAGTGTAAACTATATATTTAAGAGTGAAATAGTACCCGTACATATTATCACACATAATTGTCGCAGCAAATTGCGTATAACTTTCCAGGTCGATGGTTAAAAGTGATATGATTAGAAATCTCGCGTCTCGAAATAAGTAGTTATGTCTGCAAATATAATCTCAACTGACTCGTATTCACTTAGCTAAGATGTGAATTCTGTGATCGGCGTTTAATTACAGAGTTTCGATTAAAGAGAAAGCAATAAAATTGAATCTCAAACAAGGATTTGACCCTGAATTTTCATCTTACATGCTTATTATTAAAACCTACCTGCAAATAAATGTTTTCAAACATGATTTAGAACTTCCGGTTTCCTGACAATGACAAATTTATTGTTAATATTTTTATTATTATTAACATTTATGTCTGCCAAATTTAGCACAGACACAGAAAAACGAAATCATGGGTGTCAGCAAATGCCGGTAACATGAAACTAAAGTTTTAAGTTACCAATTATTATTTATAATTGAGGTGAAAATTACAAGGAAACCTGCATTAAAAAAATAAAAGGAATAAACAGTGCGAAAGAAATTGAAAGAATTTCAAAAAAAATTAATGAAATTCACATGATTTCAAGAGAAATAAAGTGGATCCAAAATTGAACAAAATTACAATGAATTTAAAAGAATACTAAGAACACAAAAGAATTTTAAAAACTTGGAAAGAATTGAACAGAATTTAAAAACTTCCGGGGAATTAGAGAGAATTCAATGTATTTAATGAATACATATAATGAAATAATTAAAAGAAACCTTAAACAAACTCAAAATAATAAATGCTGCAAATTTTTCGAATTCTTATAAATTTTTAATATTATCTGGATTCTTAGAATTCTAAGAATGTGGTAAATTCCAAAAATTTCGGTGAATTCTAAAGATATAAAGAATTCAAGGAATTCTAAGAATTTTTATCTAATCCATTTATTTCTTAAATTTGTCAAATTTCTTTAACTTATGAAGTTCCTTGAATTCTTTGACGTCCTTAAATTTCTCGAATTTATTTAAAAAATTTTAATTCTATACATTTCATGGATTCTTAGGAATCTTAAAGTGTTTTGGACAAACGGTTTTGAAATTAGCCGACTTACCTTTGTATTGCTACCTCTTTTCTCTACAATTTAAAAAAAATAAGCTTGCTAGCTCCATTAGGAGATAAGTTAGATTTTTTCAGAAAATTGCAACGCCTTAAGTTATAAACATGGAGAAACCGGACTTTTTTAATTTACAGTTAAAGAGTCAAACTTCATTATCCGCTACTTGAAAATGCGAATATTACTTGAGTTTACCTTCAAATGGTCGGAAGTCCGAGGTGCGAACTCTAAATCGACGCACTGGATGATGGTGGGGGGAAGAGCGTCATCGCGCGCTCTGGAAACTGAAAAACTCGCTTCAAATTCGCCGCGCTGAAATTATTCACGTTTATTCCGGAACTATTCATCCAATTTTAATATTTTATTGTTAATGTGGCATAGCGTGCAAAAATATTAACAATGAATATGCTCCTGCATTGATTATACATTTCCTTAATTTTCTGGACGACGCTCTAAATTTTTCCTCAACTTATATTTAACTTATGGCAATTTATTAATAGCAGGGAACCTTTGAAATAATGATATTCGCCATATAATAGAATTGTTAAAACAAAACATGACAATTACTCATTCTGAAAAAAGTTTTGTATTAACCTTTTATTAGCGTCGTCCAAAAAATTAAGTAAATGTATAATCGATGAAGGAGCATATTCATTGTTAATATTTTTGGACGCTATGCCACATTAACAATAAAATATTAAAATTGGATGAATAGTTCCGGAATAAACGTGAATAATTTTAGCGCGGCGAATTTGAAGCGAGTTTTTCTGTTTCCAGATCACGCGATGATGCTCTCCCCCCACCATCATCCATTGCGCCGAGTTCGAGTTCGTACCCCGAACTTCCCACGATTTAAAGGTAAACTTAAGTAATATTCGCAATTTCAAGTAGTGGATAATAAAGTTTGACTCTTTAACTGCAAATTAAAAAAATTCCGGTTTCTCCATGTTTATAACTTAAGGCGTTGCAATTTTTTGAAAAAAAAATGACGACTTTTAATCGAGTATTTTGATAGTGCAAGCCTAAAGAAATTGAATGATATGTTGCACAAACTTGAGCGAAGATTTTTCATGTCTTTATTACATTTGTTAATTAACCCGTTTTTTTTGTTGTCAAAAACCGATTATTCATAACCTGTCAAAAATCTTGTATCGAAAAAAATCATAAATATTTGTATCATCACAGCGGACAGTTTTCAATAAATTAACATGTTTTATTTATTCAGCACGATAAAAAAAATTATTGACAAAATAGCGTTATTAAATGGTTTTTAATTAATAACTAATTAGTGAATTCGCCGATTTTAACGCACGACATCTCATTCGACGAGGATTTTTAGGAGTTAAAAATGGGTGAAATACCGATTCTTCCTAGTAATATCCAGTCGAGCCAGAGTGAAAAACGATTTTTCAGATATATTTGCATTATCTAAAAAATGTTGCCGAAAGAATCACGGGTGGATAACGCGAGGTTTTGTTCAACACCAGTATTCAAACATATTTTGAACGTGAAATCGACGCTGTACTTTAGTCAAAAAAATACATTAGGCTGAAGCCAGATAGCCTGGACTAAAATGCCAAAAACTCCAAGATATCATTATTTCTTACTTGTATAAGTATTCGGTCATTTATTGCGGTAAACAGCGTCTGAGTAAACTTTTTTGGAAATCAATTCTGCACAGAGCTGATCAACCATATAATGGAGAATTGCCTTGGAGATCTATCTGATGGTCACTATTTAAATTCCACTATTTTCAAAACTGCAGGAGATTTGAGCTGATAATTAGTTTTATTTTTTATTTGATTGATCAAAAAATACAAAAATAAGCTAGCTTTTGCGAAAAGAAATTAGGAAATTAATTTTGCATTTGTAATTCATATATAAAATGTGCACGTAACACTTAAAAACTTTGCACAAGTTTCTTATATACGTCAAACATCAGATTTACGATCTCTCTACTTTTGGAACAACTTTAGATTTTTACTATTTTTTAAGTCGTTTATCCAACATCCTTATTTAGGGCATTAATCAAAATATACAGTGCTTAAATACTTTTAGAACTTAAAATTCCTGTCTCGCGCAAGAATATAATTTGTGAAAATTAATTTTAATGTATTCATTTACAAAGAATGTATGCTTTTAAATAATTAAGCATTCAGAAAAGGTGTAAAAGGCATCGATTACAGCTCATTGAAGTATGTGAAGTTCAATAGTTGACGCATTCACTTTCCTCTTTTCTATATCGCCTGGCGCCTCGCTCGTGAAAGGACTCCTTCAGGCATTGACTAGACGAGGCACTCACAGTATTTTCAATGCCTGCTTGAACTTGAAAATCAGGTCTTGAGGTATCACAGTCTTAATTTATTATCTCCATTTTTCTATCCTCTGACAAAACTCTACTCATATTTTATGTTTTATATGTGAAAAATGTCTTTACGCCCATCACTCATTTAAATGAAAGTGAAGAAAGCGGAAGAACAACAGAGAAAATAAAAAAATAAAAAACTGCCCTATTAGTTTCACTCTCAAAATGCGCTGAATATGCAGTACAAAGTTAAAAATTATTAAAGAAAAGTTTCTACTTCCGGTTTAATTTAAGATCGTCGATTTAGTGGCTCATTGACTGTGACGATATCAATTTTTAGAGAGAAACTCTGACCAAAAATATTTCAAATAAGTCGCGCAGAATCTATTGGGGACGAATGTTGTTTTTTATAGATACTTTAGCAACACGCATTTTTATTATTTTCACGCAAAAAAATGTCGAAGAAAGTATGCGCATTTGAATGTTATGCTTTGATTTTTAAAAAAGCCCTAATATTTTCTTTATACCTCTCCAAATTTTGATCCAAGAAACCCACACATATATTTTGTACCATTTTTTTTTGCATTCTAAGGGTCATCCATAAACTACGTTACCAATTTTTGACTTTTTTGACGCCCTCCCCCCCCCCCATGAACGACCGTAGTTTTATACTACGCACCCTCCCCTTATTGGAAAGTAGCGGAAACCAAAATATTCTCAAAAGGGGAAAAACAGGCTGATTTATAACCAAAATCTAAGAGTAATAGAAGAATAAAATATTTTATACAAAATCCATGTAAATATCATATTGAATCCAATACTTAATCATTTTAAATTACTAAATTTTTAAGATTTTCTTCCGAAGAAATTAATTTTACAAATAGCTCAATTTTGACCAAAAAAAGACGAATGCATCAAAGTAGTTAAATTTTCAACCTAAACGGATTCATTTTCAACTAAATCAACAAATATTAAAAAATCAAGAAATTCAACTAAAAACAGTTGAACTGACAAGCCAATTAGACGAACTTTTCAGAAGACAGATGAAAGATGACTTTTCTACCATTAAAGATGAATTTTCTATCCAAAAGGATGACTTTTTTATCAAAACTGTTGATTATTCTACAAAAACAGGTGCATTTTCAAGCAAATAATAAAATCTTTCACGAAACAAGATTAAAATTCAACAAAAAGAGTTCAATCTTCAACACAAAGCGCGAATCCTACAGAAACAAAAATTGAAGAATGTTGTTCTCCCAAATAGTTGAATTTTGAATTAAAAAAAATTAAATATTATCCAAATAGTTACATTTTCATGAAAAAGATGAATGAATTTTAAAAACAAAATGCATCAATATTCTAGAAATTTGTTGCATCTTAGAGAGAAAAAATCGGCCCGCTGCGTGGGGACTTTCTTATCTTGCGCTACGCGCGTGGATCGTTCCTCTCGCAAGCATTAGCGCGCCTAGGGCGTGCGATTTTGGTTCTGGCGATTCTCGCTCGATAATGCATTCACCTTGCGCTACGCGCTCCGTCTTTGTATTTACCCTAAATTTGTGTGCAAGACTTTTAAATGAAAGTTCAAAGAATCGACAACTGTCATTTGGTGATTGTGAATTCTCTTTTGTTAAAGCTCCTTCGACTTTAACGAACACATTCTCATCACGTATCTCATGCTTCGCACCTGATTTCGTCGGACATGCGAACCTTTCTACATTATGTTCAACTTTATTATATCAAATTTATATTATAATTATTTCTGTACCTCGGTCTTGGGCTCCTTATTCAGATATTGCAAAATAAAGAACAAATATTTTTAATGATTTCTTTAATATTTGATTCTTATTTTGCATTAAATTTTATTCTTATCCACCCTGAAAACCGTATATCATTTCAATAAATTTATATTATTACCATTCATACTATGCATTATCATTGGAACAAAAGTATTTTCATTGTTTTATTTTTATCATTAAAAAATACGCATTCTATTGCAATACAAATTATTATTAAACATTTTATTGCAACTTGTGTCGTTTTTCCATAAATTTAAATTATTTATATTTATTGTAGATATAATTTAGGCGAAAAATATTGTTGAATAAAATGTTATTGTATCTTGTGTCCTTTTTCCAAAAAGTTTATTTATTTTCTAATAATATATTTTTATAGCCAGAGTTTATTCCAAACGTGTAGATATTTTTTGGTTAAAAACTTTTGTCTTTTAATTTTTTTTTTCATCAGTTGTGTCGCTTTTCCAAAAACTAAATTTTTTAATTTTTAATCTTACTTTTTAAGATTAAAACAAAAACTACGTGTCCTATTAAATTACTTTAATTTTTTAAATGTTGTTTTGTACGACTAAAAACAAAAACTACGCGTACTATCAAAAAGTGAATAATGAAAAATGTATATGTCTTTTCAGGGAGCGCAATTTTATTTTAACAATTTTTTTCGTATTTTGCATATGTTGACCGCGAAGTAGAATTTATTTTTTATTATTTTTTGTCCTATCAAAATTTGAAGTTTCAACTTTTCGACAAAATTCAAAAAGTTTTTACAACAATCTTGTAGGGGTTTCGAAAATCAAAGCTTTCCTTCTCTGGACTTTTTTTATATTATGCCTTGTTTTGGCTTCTAAAAAAAAGATTTAGATTTGCTGTTTTGTGATATCTTGCATCATTTACGAGAAAAATTAAAAAATTATATTATTTTGAGAAATAAAAAATTCTTGCGGTCACCGAAACGCAATTAAACGTACATAAAACTGACGTGATGCATCTTCTAAGTTAGCAGAAACTGTTTAAAAACACTGGAAAACATAAAAAAGGTGGTTTTGCCAGAAAATATTTATAATTATTTTGTTGAAATTTTGTCGAGATGCAGATAATTATTTATCTAAAAATGTTATTTTCGTGTCCTTCTCGTAAACAATGCAAAATATCACAAAATAGCAAGAGATAATTTCTACAGACATTTTTTAGAGGTCCAAACTTTCATCTGAACATAGTTCGCAATTGCCGTTATTTGCGAGAAAAATGGGAAAATTCAATTTTCTAACAAACTCTTCCTATCCTCTAAAGTTATTGATTCTTTGTAAAACTTGAAAAAAGTGTCATATTTTTAAGGAAATTGAAACTGAATAGATTTTAAAAAAAAAATTTAACTAATATCGCGATTGTATCTGCATTTTTTCATTTGGCGTCGATACAAATTTCGGGCTGAAAAGCTTTAAATTCAATATTTTTCAAATTATATAATTCAGAAGAAAACTTTTTGATGCGTTATATAAAAAATTGTATTATAATCATTTTTAAATTAGATTTCGTAACGAAACTATATAACAAGATTAAAGCTCTCATTCACGAAAAAAGTACACTGTAAGATGTTTTCGAACAGTAAAGTCGAAATACAATTTGTAGCAATACATAAAGCAGCTAGTATAGTTTGACATTGTAGAGTGGAATAGTATTGGTACACGCTGTTTAAATTACTGTTCCACATTGTAAGATTTTACAATTTGACACTGCGAAATTGGTGCGGGGTAAGGCCCTAAAGTCGTATACCGAATTACTTCTACCTATTTCATAAATTTGTAAATTAGAAATTTGAAAAATTTTAGATTGCAAGCTGGTAGACGTTACGTTTTCCCATTGTAAATTAAAAATGGTGAATTATACAGTTTACAATTAGTAAGCTATCCCCTTTCATACTGCAATGCGTAGTGGGATACAAAGTAGATGGTTCAGTTTGAAATAGTAATCCGGTATACCAATTTAGTGCCTCACCCCGCACCAATTTCGCCGTGTCAAATTGTAAAATCTCCTTTTTTGTACTGTGTCAAGTGCTAACTGAGAGTGTTAAAGGTACAGTGCGAACCGGGGAAATAAATTTTACTGGGCGAGATTATAATATCTCCACTTTCAAGTAGTCTTATTCACTGAGAGAGATTTGTTTCCTTTTTTTACAATATTAAGTTTATTTTTATAATTACTTGTTAAATAATAATTATTTTTCTAATTTAAAATACAAGATTTATTTAGACTACAATAAACTTCATATCTACCGTACTAAGGAAAATCTTACGGAAGTGGCAGTGTCGTTTAGGTCGAATAATAAATACACTTTAAGTGCTAAGAAGGGTCCGAATTATTTTTCTTTAGGCATACAATCTAAAGCAGATTAATACTCCCAAAATAATATTACCCTAAAAAATCCAATAATATTATATCTTACTATCACTAAGTAGTTAACAGTGAGTGGCTATTAGTCAAACTTCAGTTTAATGTCCGTTTTAGGTAATGTCATTAAACTAAAAATAAAATATGTACATTACTTTATCTAATTTTTTGTCTAATTCTAATTGATTTTTTTAAATTATACAAAACATATTTTAGAATAAATAAGAAGCGGAAAGGAATTTTTATAAATTTATGTTTGATAAATTAAAAAAGAAGTAAGTTTACACAGCAAAATTTCTATGGATTTCTATCACTTAAATATAACAATATTTTCGAACTAAATAAAATATTCCTTGAATCTTATTTTAAAATATTCTATTTTTCAACAGATATAGCTAATAAAAAATAAGACATTTTTTAACTTTGTAATAACCTACAAAACTTACCGAAATTAAATCATTTCATAACAAACTTTTTTGGCATTCAACTGTAAATAACAATTACGGAAAGTTTAAAACCAAAATTTTTTTGTTGCATTTTTATAAATTTTAGAATAATTAAAGAATCTCAGGAAGGGAGAAAAATGAATAATTTTTGGGATGGAACATTTAAAGTAAACCCGCAATCGTTTTATACTGTCATCTTAAAACAATATTACAAAAGTTGTATTTAATAAGAGCCAAGTTACGTCTTAGTCAAATTATGTCATTCAAAGTTTTGAATTAAATTATATTTATTGTTAAGGATGATCCAAACTTATTTTTTCTTCTAGTAATTATTTAAATACACTCAGAAAAAAGATTCTTTGATTCAAAAAAACTTTCTTTTAATTAAAGAAAAATATTCATCGGCAA
>JAAAKG020133661.1:23717-36946 GCA_010014905.2 Druon quercuslanigerum | reverse complement strand
AAAGCTCGCAGCTAATGCGCCATCACTCGATGTTAGTGAGAACGCTGCGTTTTCGCACGCATGAGGTGAGAATCACGTAGTGCTGTTGATGTGCATCGCACGATTGTTATCTGGGAATTCTAATCTGTTTTATTTTTTTAATGACTTCTTTTTTTTAAGACATGTCGTTAAATAACCTACAAATGAGCGGTTGGGTGCAAGAACGGCCTGCTTGCACTTTACGTAAGGTCGTAAGTCGAGTTCCAGTCTAGTCACATGACTAACCTGCTCAAGAGAAAAACCGTGCGATACGAAAAAACACGATGACAGTCGAATGGAAATTCGTAGAGTCGTAACACAAAATCGTAAGCACAAAAGTTGGGTTAGGAGAAGAGTCAAGTGTTGGAATATCGTGAGGTTTTTTTATGCCCAAATTATGAGACTGTTTAATGCAGTAAAATTGAGTATAGTTTTTTAAAAGTGTTTAAAGGCACACACGTGTTAGGACTGTCAGGAGGGTATAGTCCTAAAGTTTTTTATTGAATTCGAGTTTATGTTTACACGTACAATATTATGTTATTGTTTATAAGCATATAACAAATTAGCAATGCGTTTAAATCCAGCAGTTGGCTCTGAACTTCCGTAAAGCATTATGTTCTCGAATTTATATTGCAACAACAAAAATTAATTTGCAGCATGGATCCGAATTCCGTGAACCGCTTTGGTAAGTAGTCTCGGACTCTCTGATCTAAAAGAATAGAATTCGAGACCTGAGAACAAAAGGGCGTGGCCTAATTCCTGAAACTTCGAGACCTATGCTTTAAAAGCAAGGGTTCCGACCTCTTAGTTCTCGCGCCAATGAGTGATAAAATGAAGCAGTAGTGCCGCGAATTAATCTCCTGAAATTTCTCTCCGTGTATGAATACGCGATTATTCCTCCATCTAAAAATCTCCTGACGGGAAAATAAAAAGTTCAAATCCTATTTCTCTCAATCGACTTAGTGAAATATAACGGAAGCATTTATTTAACCTATTTATTCATTAATAAATCGTTTTATAGCGTGTACAGTCGGAAAATATTTAAATTTATATTTATTTATATTTTAATAATGATTTGAAAGCGCTAAGAAATGTGTTAATCCCTGATAACATGGATAATGCATTACAGATGAAATCTATTCAAATTGTGAATTAAAATACACTGTTAAAAATTTTAGTTAATATACAAAACATTTTAGGCGAAAAAGTAACTGAGTTTTCCAAATTTCTGTTACTGAATTCGCCACCGTTTTCGCTTAAATCGTAGTACAAGCAAAGAATAGGTCACGTACTTTTGTTAAACTTATGAGAGCTAAATCTCCGGTTAGCTCATCGTTAGTGACTCGCGAGTCTGGAATTCGTTCGCACCTAGGAGTGGGAACATTGAAGTGAACATTAATATGTCAAAAATGTGTGATAACTAAAGAACGAGAAACTAGGAAATGACGCAGAGACTTTTCTTGGGCAGATTACACAATGCAGCTAATTTCAGTATCAGTAACGTACAATTTCAAGAGTAATACATTTTTTCGGTTAATTAAAATTTTAATGCATAAACAATAATTTTTTTTTTACTTTTTTTTGTAGAAACAATGTAGATGTATTCAAATTTTTTATAGAAACAGTGTAGACGTATTAAATTTATAATTAATCGAAAAAAATGTATTGCTCTTGGAATTTCGCGTTACCGTTACTGAAAATTACGAAATTTTTTTTGGATTTTTACGAAACATGTAAAAAAAAGACGATGCCATTAGCGCTACTGAAAATTACGAACCGTGTTGTAGTTTTACGAAACATATAATTGCAAAAAACTTTCACTGCAAGTTTCATAAAATTCCGAAAGAAATGTTTAAACGTGTAATTTTAACTCTAGAGCGGCAGACTTGAATTGAATAGAATTAAAATTTCAAAATTTATATTCCACATGGGGGAATTAAAACAATTTATCACACATATTTTGTAAACTGATTAGAAGTAATTAAATAAACTCAAAATATTTCCACTTTTGCAGTATATAAAACATCTCTGTGAGGTGTGCCGACCGGTAGAATTAGAAGGAATCAAATATATTGAAAAAACGTTCTATTTTGGGTATATGTGGCGGTCCCTACGAAAATAGAAATTAATTAGTTTCCAAGATATCCTATTCTTATGCCATTTTAGACAGGTGAAAAAGTCGCGTATTCAAAAGAATAGAATAATCTTCACTTTTACGCTAAAATCAGAAAATATTCATTTTTCTCTATTTAACGCTTATTACCGGGACGGAAAACGTGAAAGACCTCGAAGTCGATCTCGTGATGGAAGAGTTCTTCAACGAGCTCAATGAGCATCTAAAAGAGAGGATGAAGAGTTTTTCCAGGCACGGTGATTATAAATCATAGATCTCAGCGAACCAATGAAGATGACAGTGAGCGCAGCCTGCGAGGTTCGTCACGATCTTTATCGCTCACTATCATTGGTGAGAGAATGACGCTACGCGGCAAGATATCGCAACGACGAAAATGGCGGCGAGGGTTAATTGAGAGATCCGTCATGCAATCGTCGAAGCCCTTCTCGCTCACACTCTATCTATAGAAATGGTCGGAAAGCTTTTTGCTCGCTTTTCAGGTCCTGAGATCCATCCTTCGCATATCGAAATTTGTTCAGGGATAGTCTAATCGGGACTTCCCAAAGATGACCGAAAGGATTTATTAGAAAAATACCCAACCACAAGCCGGTGCTGAACCTGAAAGTAAAGGATATTTCTTTCCTTCTATTAAAAAAAGGACACATTAAGTGTCGGCGCAGGGGAAACTAAGTGCAGGTTTGGCGGCGATGGGCTTATATGTCTCACCGAACTTTTGGAAAGTCAAAACGATAAGAATACCACGTTAGATTTGGTTCCGTTAGTGTGTTTGTTAGGGAACTCAGGAGAGTTTTGACAGATTTGCATCACAAGATGTCCCTAACAAGACGCTCCTTTATCGTTTCTAGCTTGGATCCGCTGGCTCAAAATATTGTTGACGACTTTGAAGTGGGACCGCTTCTTTTTGGTGATAAGTTCTCTGAACAGTTGAGAACCGCGCAACGAATTGAAAAATCAAGCAAAAATATTGCGAAGCCGAAACTTTCAACAACGCGTTACGCGTAGGCCGAACATTACTTACGTACTTTTAGAACCAGGCACCTCCGGAAACTCAAATTTAAATACGGTAAGTACTTTTTCAGGGGAAATACAATTGTTTATTCACTGTAAAAAGGAGAGCATTAAAGCGGATTATATGGCATTAAAAAAAGTGTACACTTTAATTTGATTTTATTCAACACATTCGGCCGGAAAAGCATTGAATGGCATTCGACTTATTTGAGAATTCAACAGCATTGAACGGTATTGGTTCCATTCTATATACCTCTGGTCACTAAACATTTCATGAAATTGAACTAAAATAATAACAATAAACTAAATAATATTAATTGAACATCATTGAACTCATACGGTCAGTCAACTGCATTCAATGGCATTAAGCCAAATTAATGATATATTTTTATGTGGATTCAAAATGATTCGAACGAAAACTTTTGAATACCAAGAAGCGCATTTGGACAAAAATGGAATTTGCTTAGATTTATAGGCATTAAAGCGTAACATTTTTCCAATGCCATATAATCTACTTCAATGCTCTCCCTTTTACAGGGTTGGTTAGTGAGAAAATCGCCTCAGATTCACTTATTCTTCAATATGTCACGGGCTATAAAATCTCCTTTTCGTCAAGATCCTGTCAAACGCAACTACCAAAAGAGGTTAAATGGTCAAAAGAGGAGTCGATCGATTACGAAAATGTAACCGATCAACTTTTTGAAAAAGGGGCAGCTTCTGAGTTCTCATCGACTCAAGGGCAATTTATATTCTCTCATTATTTAACTGTCAAGTCTAACGTAATCGGTAGTAATCAGAGTAGTTATCTCCGTGCAGTTCTTTATAAACTGCACGGCCCCCTTTTTTACAAACTGGTAAAAGCCAATAGCGTGGATTTAAGACCCAAAACCTTCTTGTCAGTAATTTGCAAAGAAGATTTTATGCTCAAAGGTAATTCAAGAAAGCACTGAATTGGAAATATAAAAAACAAGCAATTTATTTTAAAAAATCGATGTTTATGTTAAACACAGAAAAGAACATTACAGAAGCATTAAAAGTATACAGATTTGTAGGCTTTCTTTGAAACACATATAAAATGCTAATTCAATTGCCAGAGAAAAACAAAAACAATTTCGCTTCGATGTTCAAGACTCAGCAAAAAAGTCAATTGTAAAATTAAAGAGTTAGCTCAATTTGTTGATATCCTACTGACAGCTTGTCCAGAAGTTAGGCATAGAAGCCTATATACCAAGAATTTGTAGAGGGAAAAATTCCTAGCATTGGAAAAGAAAAAAGGAGATTTTAATTTAATTATGTTAATTTCTCAAACTTTACTACCAGAAATGCAGTGGTGGTTTAACAATGTTCGTTCCGCCAATAATCATATGATGTCATTAGATTACAAGACTGAGATTTTTACCAATTCTTCACTCTCAGGCAGCCTTTTACAGTTTAAAATGTTTCGCGAAAAATCTTCAATCGTGCAAAATACTCCCAGGTAACACAATTTCTGCACAGTTTCAACATTATGGGTCGCACGGGTGAGGATAAGGCCACATTATGTTAGTTCATATCACCAAGCAGATGTGACTTCTATGTGGTCGCATATGTTTCGCATGCCGTGAGAGTCGCACGTGTGTGGGTAAAATGCTAGCACGTAGAGCGAGTAAAATGATTGTTACATTACGCTGAAGATAGGCAGATGCTAACTCGATAAACACTGTTTGAGCTCCCTGGCGGACCGAAGGAACCTAAAGAAGCCTCTACAAAGTACCCTTGAAGACCCCACTGGCTGAATTCACACGCAGTGGACATGTAACTCTGGACAGTTATTTCGCCGGGCATCTAGTGACTTTTCGTACTTTTGGTTACTAAACGTTTTCGGCGCCAGGGTTCAGTTATTCACGAGTTTTTGACGGATGACATGATCTAGCAGGAGTGCGTAACCTAAATTAGCCTCTGAATGAACAATTATATTTTTTTAAAGACAATGGCAAATAATGTACGTATATTGTATACCATTTATTCTTTTGTAGATCATTCTAAATTATTTTATTATCTAGCAAATCTTGATAAATTAATAAATTTGTATAATTACTTATTAATTAAAATGTGTCATATTACAGTTGTCAATAATTTATTTAGTTAGGTATTTTTCGCAATCTTTTTTCATGTAATGAAAGACTTCACACTATTTTATTTGTAACTTATTTCTACTGATTCATATTAAGAGATATTGTTCTTTATAATGATAAATTACTTCCAAAATAATATTATTAGCAAACAAACGTCAACAAACATCTCGTTTCGTAACCTCAAGGACACTGCTTGACTGCTCTCACTGGCATCGCAGCGTTGTTATCTGAGGTTGCCACTGAGTGGCGCTAGCATACAGAAAAAAATTCTTAAAGTTACCGAAGAAACGCTTATTAACTGCTACTAAAAGAATATGATCATATTTGGTGCTAATAGTAATGAAGTAGCGGAACACATAAAAAATAACAGCGGAAGCTGCTTGATGGACATTTTAGAAGTTTAAAATCTAATCGTTTATTTGTACTAAGATCACTTGTTCTTAACATATGTATAACTTATGTTAGTGTAGAGAAACGAATAATAATAAAATAAATAGGTGGTATAATCCCTGAGCCACGTACTAAGCAAACACGAAATTAAATACCATTTACAGATATTAAATTACAACAGCACAAACAACCGAGGAATCGACGCCGGACGAAGTGCAAGGTTCCTGAGGCGGTGGTCCGGTGGCCGCTGCTGCTGAGGTCAAATCAACAGGGCTTCGGCAACTAGAAAAAAAATGTTTTAAAACTTTTTATTGAAATAATAAAATTGATAATTTTTCTTGTATTCATTTTAATATTTTCTAAATAGATATTGAGAGATAAAAATAACCCAATACAAATATTTTTAATTTGCTTATTTATACTATTAATTTATTAATGAACAATTCTAGCGATTCATGCATGCTATGTCCTCTCATTGTGTTGGCACTTCATGCTCACCCTTTTTTGAGCCATTCTGTGAGTGCAGGGGTCCGAGCACTATGCCACTCATTTTACTCGCACTTAAGTGCCCATCACGGACAGTGTGTCGAAAAAAAGCATTTATGCACGCACGAAGTGAGATGCAGCACGTGCGAACAAATTGTGCCGGACGATTGTTATCTCGGCTTCTTAGAATGCATAATAAGACTAACATATTTTACATTATTAGAATAAGGAGGGCGTACATTTTACAAAATTAAGTGGGTTATGCACAAAAAATTACTAGCGTAAAATTTGTTGCAGCTTAAATTTCATTGGTCTCATAATTAGAATTTTATGTGTCATATTTATTCCTAGGGGAAATTATCATTTTGAGACTGAATTTTGGCTCATTTGGAGAGTTATGGAGTGTTGAACCGTGCTGTTACCCACCTGAACACCGGTTAAAGCAATTATTCGCTTTGCGATATTAGACTAAATAATTGTTAATAAGCAAATTAATTGAAATAATATTTACATAATTTTCAACTTTCTTTCATTTAACAGTGCATGCTAGTCACATAAAATTAAAATATTACTTCCTAATACAACTTCCAAATATACAACTAGGTATTTTCACTTCAACCACCAGCTAACTTCACTTTGTGGAAGGCAGAAAATCTAGAGCAAATTTCTTGGATTCAATTTCGATGCACACAGTCACGACCATAGGCATATAAAGGATAGACCGACAGTCTCTTTGATCCGCCGACGCTCCTGTTTAGAGAGAGAGAGAACGATTTTAGTGAGTACTTCTTTCTCTTTCTACTGGGGTCACGTGCGCGAGTCGACTGTTGGCGCGCTCCGCTCTCACCAGCCCACGTAGAAAGAGAAAGAAGTACTCACTAAAATCGTTCTCTCTCTCTCTTTCTCTAAACAGGAGCGTCGGCGGATCAAAGAGACTGTCGATCTATCTTTTATATGTCTGTGGTCACGACTTTGTGTTTATATCTCGGCTCTGGTGGCTTGAATTTCATGTCGGTTATGACTAACCTAAGATTTGGAAGTTATACTTAATAGATTTAATCTTAGCTGAAAAAGACTGCGTTAGATAAAAAAAATTCTCATAGGAAAAAGTTTTATTTTCTTATCAATTAAAATTCTAGATTTTTAAACGCTTTTGTTTAGCTTGTTCTTCGTCCATGTCGGAAATCAAATCCGCTGATCGAAAATTAAGGCACTTCTCGACAAGCTAGAAACTTCATTTTTTTCATCGACGTGTCTTCCATGACAATACACTAATCTGCAAACAAATTTTTTTTGATAGTATGTCTGCATTCTCCTCATTATCCTTGATACTACCATAATCGTCAGTATCATCATTATCTTTATCGTCCTTTGATGATTCACTTGATTTTGGTTTCTGGAAATTGTTATTTAAAATTTGCTTTTTTTCTAATTTTGCTTTTTCTTTTGACTGTTTTTCCTCTAGTCTTTTTTTATTTTTCTCCTGAATTATTCTAGCCTTCAATTCTTTTTTCTCCACCCTTTTTTGAATTTTTTCTTGAGCTTCTGCATCTTTTTTCCCTTATGCAGCAATCTTGACTTTGTTCTTTCTTTTGCTCTTGCTGCAGATTCCCTTTTTTTATCAACATTTCTCTCTAAAATAGACTTAGCCACGTCAGAAGTTACAACGTAGGGCATTCTTTCAACGTTTCTCTTTCCTTTTCTTTTCGGTGTTTCTAGCCAGTACAAGGTATCAGCAATTTTAACTGTTGACTCCTTTTTCACGTTTCATCCATAGACCCCAATTCTACCTACAAAATCTTGATCAGAGGTTGAAGGTAGACACTGGGCTTGCACTTCCATTAGGTGGTCGATATTTATCAAGTTCTCTTCGACACTCAGTTATAATTGTCGTGAAATGTCTTGATTTCCCAAACGAGAATCTTCTATTGCAGAATCATTTCTTGAAACTCTTAATATCTGATTATTGGCAATTTCATCGTCCAAATAAACTCTCCTCTAGATTAATTTGACCTTGAAAATTTAAACTGTTAGCATCTGAAACTTGACGAATAGCCTTTTCCGGGTTGGGGATCTCGATCACAATAACGTCTTCCAATGTATTATTTGCATTAAATCCTTTGCCATCAACATTGGACACACCAATATTGATCTCTTCACGGATTTCGGATCCTGTTATAGTGTTCTCAGTATTGATGTCACTGTAATCAGACAACTCCGCTGTTAGACGCTGTGCGCTCTGCTGCAAGCCATAGATCTAGTTTTAGATCTAGTTTTTAAAGCTCGCCATAATTCGTAAATAAGCATAGATTGCGGTGAGTATTCTTGCAACAGATCACATTCTTCACGTTCTCTCAATGCAGCAGTACCGATTATCTCTTTAAATGTCTGAAAATCAAGAGCAGTGTGATTATTATTAGCGCCTTGTCTTTCAACATCTACAACCATATTCGTCATCGGAGAACTTTGTTTGTCTAAGCATTTAGAATAGTCCTTAGCGTCTGGATTCCAAAGATAAACTCCACATGCAGCAAATCCGTTGATAAGTATTTCATTTCCGAAACACTTTTCTTTGATATCTGCAAGAATCGGAGCGACATGTTCATTGGTCATAGCTTCATTCGGATGCAGCAGTATTCATGCCAAAACTGCTGATTTCCAATTAAGTTTTAGAGACTTAAAGGCTGCAACGTATACTGGTTATAAAATTTTAGTAATGTTTGGATATAATGCAATTAAAATTATTTGTAATTTGTACGTCAAGTGAGATTCATGTCCGTCTACGAAAAGAATTACTGGAAATTTAACATTTTGTTTCTTTAGATCTGATGTCATCCAACCATTATCCCTCAATCCATATCCCCACTCACGATGTATGCCTTATTGGATTTGGAAAGTTCTTTTTTTGTTTGGATAAACTAGCATAGGTGGAGTAACTCGAACGTCAGCACCAAATGTGAACATAACGGTAATGTTAGTTTTTGTTTGCCCTACATCTACTTTCTAGACGTTTTTAGAACCCTTCATGGCTAATACTTTTGCTCCTCTTGGACACAGTTAAAGAAAACTTTCATCCCTGTTTAGAATTCGCGATAGATCTTTCAACATTTCTGCCAAATTTTCCTTTTGTGACGCCCCGTCACTTTTGCCAAATCTACACTTTAATCAATAATTACCCCTAATGTAAATCGTGCCTCACCCAAAAAAAAGTAAATGTGAAGCGCATGAATTGGTTTAGGCACGTTAATGGGCAGCGCATTTATGACTTTAATAGCCACCAATTAAGGGTGGCTTTCCACTATATAAACCCCAAAAAATTTGTCAAACCAGTCAGTCGAGTTCAACCAGTTGAGCCGTCTTCGCGACACCTTAGTTCAGTTCAATCAGCTCAGTCGCCGCCGCGATAGTTCAGTTCAACCGCCGTTGTGATAATCCAGTCCAGTCAGTTTTCTGTTGTAAATTTTGTTAGTTCTCGAATTTTAACATAAAGAATTGTGTGTAATTAGAAGTGTAAGACGAATCTCTGTCACAGTAAATATTGAGAGTTGTGGTTAAATTAATACATAAAGGAATACGTGTATTTAGAAGTGTAAGGTTCAGAC
This sequence comes from Druon quercuslanigerum, assembly GCA_010014905.2. Taxonomy (NCBI): domain Eukaryota; kingdom Metazoa; phylum Arthropoda; class Insecta; order Hymenoptera; family Cynipidae; genus Druon; species Druon quercuslanigerum. The sequence continues at coordinate 27,194 of JAAAKG020133661.1, read as the reverse complement.
GAATCTCTGTCACAGTAATTATTGAGTGTTGTGTTTAAATTAATACATCAAGGAATACGTGTATTCAGAAGTGTAAGGTGCAGAGGAAATGAGTGTTGGAATATGTGTCATGAAAAGTGTAATCTCAGTTGCCGTCAATTATAGAGTGTTGTGACAAATTAATTTAACGGAACAATTAGTTCCCGTAAGCAACAAATAATCTGCTACCAACTCTCTGATGTCAACAATTGTTACTCTTGGGTCTCCACTCCGATGCCGGGAAAAGATAAGGAGGCTCATCAACCTTTTGGAAGGGACAGTCAACTTAATTTATCAGTCTAAGGGCCCAATTGACCAATCATTGAAGGATCTATCGGCAACCATTCACCAGAATCTTCAGGTCGCCAGATCTTATCACCACAAAGTTCAAGAAATTCTTTGGGAACTAGAGCACGAGGAATCACAACAGATAAAAATCCGAGCACCCATACCCAACTTTAACGGGTTCAATTCATGCAACCACTCAATGTGTAAATTAAAGAAATAAAATAACTACATTTAAATTAACAGCATAACTATTTAATTTATTTAACTCTCTATCTCTCTCTCAGTTTTCCTCAACTCCCTGTATCGGCCTAGCCGGAATAATCAATTATTATGATTATTCCGACGAGGATTGATCAAAAAACGAGGATCCTATTCATGATAATTAGGTAAATGGCGTAAATTTATTATTGATCAAGACGTCACACTTTCTTCAAAATTCTCCCATATTTGCGAACCATGTCCGAATATCGGCTTCACCAACTGTAGCACTAGCTGCTGAGACACATTTACTGGTTCTTTGGACTATTATTGGATGGCGATTTAAAAAAACCTTTGTACCAATCATCACCAGGAATTCCATTTGTAAATGGATTCGGTTTGTTGTTCATTTGCAAATACTGGTTAACGCTTGTTTTTAAAGCATCTTTCCTACGCGGAAATCCTTTTTCGCTGCATGTGATAAGCCATTTTTCTAAGGTCAGTTCATCTTCTTCTGAAAGAATAAGACTTGGGCCATGTCTGTTTTTTTATATCGTTCGTTCATGCGATCCATTAACGTTGATCGTGGAATTTTGAATGTAAGAGAAGCTTTCATTTTCGGCATTTCATTTTTAATAGCTTCAAGAGCTGCTCGCAGGTCTGTTTCTGAATCAATTTTGATATATTTTTTACCAGCTGTGACTTTCGGCATTTTATTAACTGAAATAAATAAAAAAATTTTAGTTTTGAATGAGTTATGCATAAATTATTAAATTAATTACACAAATATTCTATTAAAAATAATCGTGTCGTTCACTAAGAGAGTGACGTTTTGATTCCAACTAGTAAACGACATTGGGTGCCGTTGGCTAATTCTGACATGGATATTAATGTCAGTGAACGACACAGTAAAATCTCACAAAATAGCACACTTGAATTAATTTGGACCTCGAATTACAATAATTTATGATCCTATGATAATAAATATGCATGCTTAACCGCCACATTTATTTAATATATTTTAAAAATTTACTTTTCGGTGCGTATCTCCTTACGAATTTCGTGAAAATGTTCATCCCATCATGGCGCTCAGCAGGTGGTGAAAGCAATGATTTATTTAATGTACTAACTGACCACTTTTCGAATAAATATAAATTTCTTCGTGACATTTATAAACAACAGTATCATAAACTACCTACGCAAATTGACATTTGATCATCGAAGTCTTAATAACCGGAGTTTCAGACGTGAGGTGTCGTTCAATAATTATTAAAATAATTTATGAATTTATTTAAGTTATGAAAATATGAAAAAATTATTTTCAATACAAATAATTAATTAAAAATTCCTAAGTTATTCAAAAATAAAAATAAAAAGTATAAAATAAAATTTTAAAAAACGCTTTTATTTTACATTTCCAAGAATAAAAAATATTTAGATTGAGCCGCCGCACAGTGAGAGAAAAAGCACATTTTTTGGACAAAAATTGACTGACAGTGCAATTCTTAACGGATTTTGATTTTTCTTTTTTGGAATTGACCATTAGCCTTACAGGTATATTCCTAAACTGTGTAATTTATATTTTGAATTAACGGAAATTTGTAATTTAATAACAAACTTACAACTTTTTGTTTCTAAACTTTTCCATGATACCATTTCTTCTAAGACTTTGAAATTTTTTAATTAAGGTAATCAATCAATGTAAAAATTAACTAAAAATAATTTATTACTGGGTTTGAGTAAAAACTAACTTTTTAATAATGTTATAAACAAAGTAATGAACAAAACTCATTTTTTCCTGATTTGCAATGATTAGGTAATTTTAACCCATAGCTTTTGTATAAAGTATCTCAGATAATGATGTGTGCTTACAGTTTTTTTTTGCGGAATCAACCTAAATTATGTTGCCTAAGATACCTTGCCATCATATTTTTCATAGTTACCAAAAAATGTTAATTTTTTCAACAATTTTTATAAATAAATGCACATTTTGACCAGTTTATGTTGAAAAGGCTTGATTTTTTTTTGCGGAATCAACTTAAAATATTTTGACTAAGATTCCTTGCTATCATATTTTGCATAGTGATCAAAAATTTCTTTGTAAATAAAACAAAGTTTGCACCGTGTGATATTCTATTAAAAGTTTTTCCAAATATTAGAAAAACAATTTGTTTTGCCCATTTTCGGAAAAAAAATCCTTGCTGTCACGTATCAGGTCTTTAAAAATATGACACCAACGATTCTTTTTTAAGATATTTCGTATTGATTCCAAAAAAATTAAACATATTCCTTAGAAAATGGTCAAAATGTGTATTTGTTTATAAAAATCGTTTAAATAATTATCACCCTCTGTCACTTTTAAAAATATGACAGCATAGATTCTTTTGCAAGATGTTTCGAATTAATTCCGCAAAAAAATGAAATCTCCTAATGAAGAAAATGTTCAAAATGTGCATTTGTTTATAAAAATTTTTTAAATAGACAAAATTTTTAATCAGGCATTTTGGATAAAAATTCAAAAAGTTAGAGCATTTTCCAAATTTTTGGGACCTTCTTTTTTTAGATTTAAAAATTTGATGCACGGCTATTCGTAATACGAATCCAAACCATGCATCAGAATGCCTTTTTTGGATAAAAGGAAAATTTTCAGAGTTAAAGCAATTATAAGATTTTTGTAATACTCAGAGATCCAAACCATTCATCATGATGCCTTTTTTCGATAAAAGGAAAATTTTCAGAGTTAAAGCAATTATAAGATTTAAGAAATAAATCTGTCTGTCTGTCCATTCGACTGTCCGTCCATAAACACGATAACTTTTGAAAAAATCAATCAATTTGGCAAATTTTTTTAGGTCCTAAAAGAAAGGACGAGATTGTTAACCAGCCATTTTGGATAAAAATTCAAAAAGTTAGAGCATTTTCAAAATTTTTGGGACCATTTTTTTAGATATAAAAATTTGATGTACGGCTATT
>JAAAKG020133661.1:0-23617 GCA_010014905.2 Druon quercuslanigerum | reverse complement strand
TTAGATATAAAAATTTGATGTACGGCTATTTGTAATACTCAGGGAGCCAAACCATTCATCATAATGCCTTTTTTGGACAAAAGGAAAATTATCAGAGTTAAGGTGTAAAATAAAAATAAAAAAATAATAAATAAAAATAAAATAAATAAGGTGTAAAAATAAATCAAAAATCAAAATTTTAAGGCAAACACAACGCACGATATGAAAAAAGTTAAGAGAATAACAACTTTTTGGATTTTCTTGAAAAGTCGAAAACTCAAATGTGGATTGCATAAAAATGATTAATAATTGTGATCCCAAGAAGACCTAGAAATAACATTAAAAATAAAAAAAATAAGTTTTAGAAAAAAACGGCTCAAGTTACGAAAAAAATTATACAAAAAAATTTGTTACCCGAAAAAGAGTTAAAAATTTGTTATGAATCACGCGCGCCCTAGGCGATCTCAAAGTTGCGCGATGGGAATATGTGCGGTTAGCGGGAATATTTTTTAGTTTAAAATTTCATTTATTTATGAAAAAGATTTTATTCCGCTATTTTCGTGCAAAATCGCCCTATATCCTCTATTTTGATAGAATTTTTGGGATGAAGTCTGTAAAATAAACTACTGAACGGCAGTGATTCACGGAACAAAAATAAATGGATGAACTTTTGGCATCATCCAGAGTTAGATTAGGTATCTAATCTTAAAGCTAAAGTCATTTCGTGCCACTTACTGTTTAATCGCTTCAGTTAAATAATGTTCGATTCATCAATCACGATATGACTACACAGTTTGATATTGATGGTAGTTTACGTAATATTATATTGAAAGATCTGGGAATTATCTCTTAATGGGAACAGTTCTGTTAGGAAATAAAAGAAAAACTGTACGGAGTTTTACCTTCACGTCTCGTAACGACTGGTTGTCATAAACTACAAGGCCACAAATATAGTTAATCTCAATTGCAGTTTGCTGCAGGTTCGCGCCAGCAGCGGATCACATTTTCTCCAGTGCGCAATACTAATGTTGAGGTCGCGAAAAAATTCGAAAAAAAGAAGAAAATAATTTTAAGAAAAACTTCAATCGTCACGTTTGGTTTTACAAATCGACGAGGAAGTTGAGGAATTAGTTGGTTTTTTTTAAGTCATGGCAGAAGTGGTTCTTCGGGATTTAGAATCCGTTCTTCAAAATCAATTGGGGAAGGAAGTGATTGTTGAGAATTTTTCTCAGCATTTGCTTTTACCACCAGGAGAAAATTATGGAAGTACGATTTTGTCGGTGGAAGCGAATATTAGAAGAAAGAAAAATTTGAAAAGTGAAACTGTGCATTTGGTGGCGAAAATGCTGCCACCTACGACTTTTCAGAGGGAAGTGTTTGACAGTGGCTTTACTTTTAGAAAAGAAATTTTTCTTTATGAGGGTGTTCTTCCTTGTTATAAAAAATTAGAGATGGAATTTGGAGTTGAGGAAGAGGAGACTTTTGATATTGGACCGAAATTTTTTGGGTCTAGACTTTCGTCAAAGGAAGGAGTGGATATTGATGATGATGCTGTGATTTTGTTGGAGAATTTAAAAGTGCGAGGATATTACACTGGCGATAGGAAATTTGGTATGTTAGCTGTTTCAATTTTTAAACAATTTCAGGAATTCCAATTTAATATTTTTCAATTTTTTTTATTTAAAAAGAATTAAGTATATAATTAATTCATTTTACAGCTTATATTATTATTTTTTCCTGGTTTCAAATGTAAATTAAATAATACAATTTTTGAATAATAATATTACCCATTTTTAACATTCCAGGATAATGAAATTCCGCAATTTTTCGGGAATTTTATAATTCGTTAGTTTTATTATTCGGGGGATTTTACAATTTGGGGAATTTATTATTCCAGACTTTTCCAATTCGGGACGACTAAAAATTGCGAAAAATAAAATTCTTGACACTGTAAAATTTCAGAGTTAAAAAATTACCGAAAAATAAAATTATATTACTTTTAAAAATGAAAAAATGGTTTACGTTCGGAAATTCAACGAATTCATGAAATTAAGAGAAATTCACGAGATTCAAAGAATTCGCAGAATTTAAGAAGTTCATGGAATTTAAAAAATTTCTCAGAATCCAAGGCATCCATGAAACTCACTGAATTGAACGAATTCACGGAATTTACGAAATCCAACGAATTAACAGAATTCGCGGAATTTAAGAGCATAAGAAATTTATGGAATTTTAAGATTTCACGGAATTCATTGAATCCTAAGAATTCACGGAATTCACGGAATTCGCAGAATTCAAGGAATTTACGGAATTAATATAAATTACGGAATTCGAGGAATTTACGGAATACAAAAATTCATTAAATTAATGGAATTCCCGGAATTTAGGAGTACAAGGAATTCATGAAATCCCAAAAATTCGTGGAATTCACGAAACTCAAGGAATTCAAGTAATTCGCTAAATTCTTGAAATTCGCGATATTCCTTGAATTTACGAACTTTATGGAATTTGAAGAATTTACGAAATTCAAACAATGTGCGAAATTCCACGAATTCGTTAAATTAGAAGGAATTCGTGGAATTCATGGAATTCACGAAATTCAACGAATTCCTGATATTAAAAGGAATTCGTGACTTTCATGGAATTCAGGAACTTTCACAAATTCCGTGACTTCTTTGGATTCCGTGAATTCCTTAGATTTCATGAATTCTTTTTGTCACATTAATCTAGTGAACTCTGTGAATTCGTTTATGCGGTCAATTTCGTGACTTTCTTGAATTTCATTAATTCTGGGAATTTCATGAATTACATCAATTTCGTGAATTTATTTAACTCGATGAATTCCATGAATTCCTTGATTTCCATAAATTTCGTGCATTCGTTGAATTCTTGGGATTCCGTGAATTCCTTAAATTTCGTGAAATATTTTGATTCCGTGAATTCCATAATCCATTAAATTCCGTCAATTTTATGAAGTTCGTGATTTCTTTTCATTCCAATAATTCCATGAACTCTGTGAATTCCGAGATTACACTCAATTTCGTGAATTTATTGGATTTCATTAATTCTGTGAATTTCATGAATTAAATAATGTTGTGAATTTCTTTAATTCCATGAGCACTATGAATTCCGTGATTTTCATAAATTTCTTGAATTCCAAGAATTCTATGAATTTCATGAATTCTATGAATTCCATGAATTCTATGAATTCCATGAATTCTATGAATTCCATGAATTCTATGAATTCCACGAATTCCATGAATTCTACGAATTCCATGAATTCTATGAATTTCACAAATTCCATGATGTCCGTGAATTCTTTGAATTCCATAAATTCCGTGGATTCCATGAATTTTGAGAATTCCGTGACTTCCGTAAGTTTCTTGAATCCGCGAATTCCAGAATAATGAGATTTCCGGGAATTTTATAATTCGTGAATTTTATTAGTCAGGGAATTTTCCAATTCAGGAATTTTGTTATTCCAGATTTTTCCAATTCGAGACGACTAGTGATTGCAAAAAATAAAAATCTTGACACTGTAAAATTTCCGAATTAAAAAATTACCGAATAATAAAATTTACGATTTAATAAAATTTACGAATTTTCCAATTCGGGAATTTTATTATTCCAGGCTTTTCCAATTCGGGACGACTAAAAATTGCGAAAAATAAAATTCTTGACATTGGAAAATTTTCGAATAATAAAATTCACGATTTAATCAAATATACTATCAATAAAATTCGCGAATAGTAAAATTTTTAAATTGGATCATTCTCAAATAATAAAATTCTTGAAAAAATATAATTATATTACTATTAAAAAAAAAATGGTTTACATTCGGAAATTCAACGAATTCATGAAATTAATAGGAATTCGTGGAATTCATGGAATTTAGGAACTTTCACAAATTCCGTGCATTCCTTCAATTCTGTGACATCTTTGGATCCCGTGAATTCCTTAAATTTCGTGAATTCTTTTTTCAACATTAATTTCGTGAACTTGTAAATTCCGTGGATGCAGTCAATTTCGAGAATTTCTTGAATTCCATTAATTCTGCGAATTTCATGAATTACACAAATTTCGTGAATTTCTTTAATTCCGTGAATTCCTTAAATTATAAAAATTTCGTGAATTTTTCATTCTCATTAAATCTATGAAATTCGAGAATTCCGTGATTTCCGTAAATTCCTTGAATTCCTTGAATTCCAGAATAATTAGATTCCCGAATTCGAAAAATTCCTGAATAATAAAATTCTCGACATGAAATTCCGAGAATTTTATTATTCGGCAATGTAATTTTCTGGGAATTTTATAATTCGTGAATTTTATTAATCGGGGAATTTTGCAATTCGGGAATTTTATTATTCCAGGCTTTTCCAATTCGGGACGATTGCGAAAAATAAAATTCTTGACATTGGAAAATTTCCGAATTAAAATATTACCGAATAATAGAATGTACGATTTAATAAAATTTACGAACAATAAAATTCGCGAATAGTAAAATCTCGAATTAGATCATTCTCAAATAATAAAATTCTTGAAGAAATAAAATTATATTACTATTAAAAATAAAAAAAATTGTTTACTTTCGGAAATTTTCTAGTTCGAATATTTTATAATTCGGGAATTTTATTATTCTGAAATTAGGACGACTGCCAAATTTCGAAAAAAAAATTCAAGACGCTGTAAAATTCTCAAATTATAAAATTCCCTAGCATTAAAATTCTCGATTAAAAAAATTCAAGAATAATAATATTCACAATTAATAAAATATCCAAATAATAAATTACCAGAATTTGAATATTTCCGAAGAATAAAATTCCCCAATTGGATAAGTCCAGAGTAAGAAAATCGTTAAACAATTGAAGTTATATTATAATTAAAAATTAGAAAAAAATTAATTGTTTATATTTGGATATTTTATAATTTAGCAGTTGTCTGTCGGAAATTTTATTATGCGGGAATTTTCAAATTTGGTAAAATTCTAAACTGTCGTGAATTCTATTATTCGGAAATTTTTCAATTCTGGAATTCTATTAAAAGGGTATTTTCTTATCCAGAAATGTTTATTATTCGGTAAGTTTATTCTTCGGGAGTTTCACAATTCGACAATTTTATTATTCGGGAATTTTATTATCTGCCAATTCAGGAATTTTATTATTCAGGAATTTTAGAATACGGAAATTTTACTTGTCGGGAATTTTCCAATTTGGGAATTTTACAGTGGCGGGAATTTTATTGTTTTTTTAAATTTTTAGGTCATCCTATTATTTAATTATGAATGGATTTTTTAAGATTTCAAAGATTTAATATAAATATTTAGGAAATCAAGAAAACCTGCAAATTCCCCTTAAATAAAACTATTTTTTCTTTTTTTTTATTATTTAACAATTTTCTCAGTGTTAAATATTGTAATTTCGGCAATTTTAAATTTTAATAATATCATCAACTTTCGGTAATTTTAATATTTGGAAATTTTTATCATCAGTGAATTTTATTCGCAGACGAATTTTATTTTTCGGGAATTTTCCTATCCGGGAATTTTCTATTTCGGGAATTTTATAATTCAAAAATTTTATTATCTGTGAATTTTTAATTCAAGAATTTTATTATTCGAGAATTTAATTTTGAGGGATCTTTCAGCCGTCTCGTATAGATTGTTTAATTATGAATTGATTTTTTAAGATTTCCAATATTTGATATAAATTTCCGGAAAATCGGAAAAGGCGAGAAATTTCTGCTTAATAAAAATATTTTATTTTGTTTGTTTGATTATTTGACTATTGTGCAAGTGTTAATATATTGTAATCTCGAGAATTTTAAAATTGAGTAACATCATCAACTTTCTAAAATGTACTAATTTGTTAATTTCTCAATGGTCATAAATGATAATTATAATTCTTATTTGAAATAGACCATTTTAAAGTGTGAGTCAAATGACTCACACAAAAAATTAATTTTCTAAAAGAAAATAAAAAATTATTTTAAAATTATTTCTACTTTGATACAGGGAGTTTTAGTCAATTATTATAATTTTGACTTTAGGACAGTAAGTTTTCGAAATAAATTACCATTTTGATTCAGAACAAGGAGTTTTCTATGAGAATTTTCATTATGATTTAAAGCAGAAAATTTGTTTTAAGAATAGTAATTTCAAATTAGAATAGTTAATCTTCCGAAAAAATATTATATGTAATTTTTAAATGGATCATAGAATTCTGGAAGAAAAAAATTGAGACTGAAAAATAAAATTTCCGGCACTCTGAAATTCTCGAAATTATCAAATTAGCGGCAATTGAAAAATCCCGGTAATAGATAATTCCGGGAATAATAATACTCCTATTATGAAATATCCGAGACGTGTAAGAAAATTTCTAATAAATTTTCATTATCAGATTGATTGTCGTAACCTGTTAACTGCTTTGAATACTTACGAGTTGATCTATTCATTTATAATTGAACTTCAATTAGAGCAAAGTTCACTCAATTATTCAATTCTATTGCGCGCTACCTTCGAATAGATCAACTCGTAAATGTTAAACACAGTTAAGAGATTACCGCAAACAATCTGATAAGAAAAATTTATTACATTCCGAGATGTGTAGCGCAAAAATTTCTTGAGAATAGATTAATTAAGCACAAACTAAAATTATATTTAAATTAAATAAAATAATAATTATTCAATTTAAATTAAAAGCCTTTAGGGCAGAATTAGCAAATTGCTGGTTATCCTTTACAATCTCTTTGCGGTAAACTCTGACGAATGATGGAGACCTTTCTGTCCAACCTGCTGTCTTTCTAATTAATACTAAATCAACGCCGCTCCTTTTAGCGGTTGATGTGGACGCATGTCATGTACTATGAGGTAAAAAATATCAGTACCGGCACCACTCGCGGTTAAGGCTTGCTTAACCCAACGACTTAAAGTTTATGAAGAAACAGCTTCATTGAATTTTCATGGCGGTACTTTGAACATTTTTAAGCAGATTGCTGTTGAAAAAATTGCAAAATATAAATAATTGTTCGTTTTATGTACATAAATATGCAACTAAATTATCTTCGGTCCCACTGAAGATAAAGAAGTGATTTAAATTGGAGGTAGTTTCCAATTTGAAAGAAGTATGTGCATCTTGTTGTCTTCGTGCAAAGTGCGATATTGGAAATCAGTTTTTTATACGGGAAAGTAAGTGCCAGAAACCAGCGTGGTGTCGTTTTTTCAGGGGATCGTCCTGGGTTTTCCTCACCACGTGATACCGAACTTGTGCGTCCGAGCCTCCATCCAGTGTTGCCACAGTGAAAATTGCGTTTGTAATATGAAAGTGTACTCAATATCCTGAAATTGTACTTTCGATGGTAGCGCTGCAGCGGCGCCGAATAATATCAAACTTTGGCGCCAAATTCAAATTACTAAATTTAAAATAGCCTTCTTTTTATTCTTTATTTACTATTTAAACAGTTCATTATTTCAAATAATATTAATACCACAGGATGACAAAATCTGTACCATAGACCTGACTCTGTGACCCGGAAGGATTTTGGTGTCTTTGAGATATCCTAACCTAAAAATACAAAAATTGCTATGTTTAGCCGATACTTAATCGAGCCATGCAATACACGAAATCGTTTACACAGCGGCTACCGCATTGGGACCCCGGGGCCGTTTCGAAGTCGAATGGACTTCTCTTTCTATCTCCACACGTTAGAAAAAGAGGACCGTTCCATTTTCGACTGTCGAGTTTGAACATGGTCCCACTGTCCCATTGCGCAACTCTGAAGTCTTGAAACACAAGAGTGAAGGAGACAGCAGTTTTCTCCATATCGCCCACTCTCGTCAAAAGAAGCACGGTGAACACTTTTGATTTATTATCAGGTGTGAAAACAAAGATATTATCTTTGGTGAAAAGGTGTTAACGGCATCGGCCAATCGCAGTATACAATCTTAAAAATAAAAATTCAGCACTTGTACTTAAAGGTACTTGAAAAGAGGGTTCAATCTACAGTGCACTCAAATTGTGATTGTGGTCATCTGGCCTTGAACGAGGCTGAACTAAGCCCCAATGGGCAGGGATGTATCCTTCGAACTTATTCCCTGTAGTGAAAATTGCTCTGTGAAAGAAATATAAATATTTAATTACTTAATATTGTAACTGATGACGGAAAATGAAGATTGCGGGGAAAATTGTAATTAATTTAAAAAAATAAATAAATAAAAAAAATGTTTACCTAGATTTTAAATTATTTCCCAAAATTTCGGAAAATAATGTAGAAAATATCAAGAACTTGGCAGAATTTATTACAAGATTGAAGGAAAAATTAAAACACTTTTAAAGAAAATGCAGAATTTTTAACAGAATTTGTGAATTAATAAAAAATTGGAAAGGCTTAAAAAATTTAATTGGTTAATGATTCCAAAATAAAATTCTGAAATTGTAAAAAAAAAATTCTGCAAACGATTCCAGACAATAAGAAAATAATATCTCAAAATTTCGGAAAATAATATAGAAGATTTCCATGAAATAATGTTTCACACTTTTTTGAAACAATTTTCATGATACAATTGTTCAATTCTGCATGATTACAAAACTTCAGAATAACTTCGATTGAAGTAAAGAGCTGGTTAAATATTTTATTCACAAGGTTTTTAAAAATTTGAAAGATTTCAAGAGAACAAGAAATCTTTCCTTTCATTTATGGAAAATTGTAATGATTCTTTATTTCCCAACATTCATTTTGAGAGAAAAGCATGAAAGGTTTTCAGAAATTCAAACATATTTGTAAAAATATAAAAAAATAGTCCTAAACAATAAAAGGCAGTTTTAATTTTGCAGATTTTTTTATCAAATTATAGGAAAAATTTGAACAATCTTGAAACATATTAAGACGTTGTAACAAAAATTTGAAAATAAAATTTTGAAATTTTAAAAATATTTTATTTATACCTTTCATGATAATAAGAAAAATTTCTTCAGCTTCCAGGAAATGAAATATTTTCAGTAAGTTTGGCAGTATTTAGGAATGTTTGGTATTCTGAAGAGACTACAAATTTTCTACAACTTAGAAAGCTTTTCGAATATTTTTCAAATACAAAAGAATGATATTAATTAAATACGCCAAATTTAATTGTTTATTATGAAATTTCTGACTTAAGAGTAGTTGAAGAATAATTTGTTGATAAATGAAACAGAATTCGGAAAATAATTTTTTTTTTCTAATGACAAGTGTTGAGGGTCACAGATGTTAAGGTTATGAGTGCATACATACATACAATTTGATAGGCTGCTCATTATTTTGGAGGTTATATTTTAGAACGAGAGTAAGTAAATAAAAAAAAAGATTGTTTGTAGACAAATGGAAAGTAGAAATGTTTACTGAAAAGCAATTGAAGAATAAATTGTTTATTTATGCAAAAGAAGCGAAGAGAAGGCTTTCATTGATTGCATTTGACGACTTGTGAATATGGCAGAAATTCTTTGAAAAAATGTGTTCATGTTTAAATGAAATGAATATTATTAATTTTCTGAAAAGGAATGTGCATGCTTTCCTAGGAAATAATTGGAATATAATTTTTCTTTATAATTACAGGTTTTGAGGATGACAAATGGTAAGATTATGAGTGTAAATTTCGGATGTTACACTTACTGTTATTGTCTTTGACAGTTATGTATGCCGGCAATGGAACAAGTGTGCTGGTGCCGGCATCGGGATAATGTTGTCGACACCGGCAACATTGCTCGTTGCGCTCTCACGACTCTGGAGTGAATGCGGACGAAATGCTGCGTTATCACTCGCACGCGTGCGTCGCACGGCGTGCGGGTGACATGCGCCGCACGATTGTTATCTGGGTAACGTTGATTCCAGGCCAAACTTTTTGAAAAGTTTTAAAGATCAATACAATCGGACCTGTACTTTTACCCATCTTTCCCTCGAAAACGCTTCTAAGAATAATTTCATATATGTGATGTCTACAAGCAAAGTACAAAAGATCTTATTCTAAAAAATTTTCTATCAAAACGTACGCACCTCTATGACTTCCAACACAGAATAAAGTAAAGATAAAATTTGTTGCAGGAATTTTTTTAGAGGGATAAAGTTCTATTGAGACAACTTCGCGTTTTTCAAAACATATGTGTTGTCATGGAAAAACAAAAGAAAGTTTAACCGATATTTCGTTAAAGTTTATCCTGCGAAGGTAATTTTTGTTGCAGCGAATCTTTCATCGGAAATCGATGTAAAGTTTATCTTCTGTTTTTTCTGTGAATATTCAATACTGTTGTATCCAAAACTAGTGCTTTAGAACAATCTTGGAGACCCCACTTAACAAGAATTTCACAAACATGCCTGATCTTTTCCAGTCCCAGATTGCAGTACAGGCACTCCAAGAAGTTTATCAGTATAGCCATTCGAAACAATCACAGGAAGTCAATCGACGGTCTCCTTACCTGTTAATGCTGGCAGTAACTTACCATCCCAGTGCACGAGAGCAGCTTCCAATTTCGTGTCCAAGATCTGCTCTTTAATTACTGTCGCCTTTTCTGCACGTATTTTTTTTCTTGCAATATGAATGGACGACCTGTTGATGACAAAATCCTGTACATCATGGCCTAGTGTTTCGGTAGTTGCAATCAGAATAGTAACTGCAACCCGTGTCACTGATTTTACATTGATCTAAGACCGCAGAAAACTTAGGAGTCACTAGCGTACGGCTCCCTCTTGCCCGTTTTGCTTTTGGGTGATGAAAATTCTAATTCTGTATCTTCTCAGAGACTAGGTTGTACCATAATATTATCAGTGGATTTTCCAGCAACTGATACATTTATATCTGTACTTGATTCCAAACTGCTGGCGCTTGTAGATGACATCAATTCCGTAGTTTCAGCTTTAAAAGAAAAAGAAGAGATTCAATGATGCAAAATTAAATTAAGAAACTAAAATGTGAAAAAATTAGGAGTATTGCAAATTGCATAATTGAAATTTTTTTATACATTACTCACTTAGTTGTTCAATTTCAAGATCGCGTCGCTCTTTTCTCATCAACGCTGCCTCTTCTCGTTCTGCAATTTTTCTTTCTCTTATAACTTTCTCGTAATCGACTCCGAACATAAACCCTTGTCGACCCTTTAACCTTTAATTCATTAAAAAATGCTTATCTTCTTCTATAGTCATATTTTCCAAAGAGTTAGCATGTGCAATGTCGAAAAGATCCTCGAGCTTCGATTTGAAATTTTCTTCTTTTTTCTTATGAGCCTCCGATGTTCTCCCAGCGTATTTTTGTAATTACCTCCATTCTTGGTACAAAGATTCTAATTTTGGGATCCAGTTTCTTATTTCCTGAGTTGGAATTCGTGCTTTTTCCCAAAAAATAATAACCTCCTGCAATGCTAGTCTGGCACTTTCGCGTAAACTTAACTTCACCACACAAAGATTGAAAAATAATACTCTTAAAACGTTTTCATTTGCTGGCAATTTATTTCCAGTTATTTTATTTCAGTAATATCCAAGTAAATAAATTTTTCACATAATAGACGGGCAGAAGACATTCTGACATGAAAATTGGTTTTGACTCGTCTGATATCCGAAAGAGAACTGCGTTAGGTATGTGGCTAGGTGGTTGACTGTGGGCTGGGATCATGGGTCCTTTAGATTTTAGAAGAACATCTGCTCAGTACAACTACATTACTACATTAGTATTGGTACCTCTTGGTAGCGCTTGGACAAGAATACTCAGGAAACAGTGAAGGACACAGACTAAACGCAAAAAAGTTCTACGTGCTTTACGTAAGACTCCTGGACTATCCTCTACTAGAGTACTTGGAGTAGCTTTATTCGTGGCATACTTTTTCGCATTTTTTACGAAAACAGTCAGTCATAGAAGAAAAAGTTGTAGAAAAAAATATATGCATTTTTAATAGATCTACAACTCTCGTATTAAGCTTTTTTGCATATAATTATTATTTTGCAAAATAAGAATACAAAATTTATTTTTTAATGGTTTCTTTTGATTTTCAAGGGCCCAGGGGCACCCTTTTACACGAATTATTTCTACATAAAATGGAACCAAATAGGGGGGTAGCGTTAAAAAAATGGCATAAAATTTTTTCCAAGAGTAAATAAGAGCCGCCCTAAGGTGGCACCTATAGGTGAAACATATAGGTTCCTATGTAGGATCCTATATAGGGATTTTCAGTAGGTCCTAGATCTGCAGCCAAATATTGGTCAACCAAACAGTTAAAATTCAAAACAAAATTACTGCGACTATTAGGAAAAATCGCCAGAAAAATCCCAGAGACTATAAAGAATTAGAAGATATTTAAAAGAAAGCATTATGGGTGTAGAAAAACAGGTCGAAACTTTGAAAAAAGCTACGGAAGAAATAAATGTAGATCAAGCAGAGTTTGTTGTCGCGAATACATAGAATAGAAAACGTTTACGAAACACAGAAGAAAAATAGTTCACTTTAGAAAATCAAATTGACAAAACTATAAAAACAACAAATATGAAAACTCTATGGCTAAGAAATTATCCTACACCAAAATTTTCAGGCACTGATCGTGAACGCACTATGATGTTCGTAATCCGTTCAGTAATTTTGCCGTGGTCCCGGTTGGTCCCCGATCTGGCCCCGATCAAATTCAGGTTCAAAGCAATGTTCTAAATTATGGGGTATTTTCAACTTAAATAATTAATATATATAAACAAATAGGCTAAACGCCTTGTAAATACGTCCACTCTTAACTTTACTGATGTGTACTCCTCCGTTTATCATCCCAGTCAATCGCGTTAGCGAACATTTTCAATTGTTTGAAAGCATTTCCTCCTACGTGATCGTAAACTTTGTTTAAGCAAAGCTTTTCAAACATATAGTTAAATTTAAGCTGTTTAAGCAAAAAAAATTAATTTTGTACCAAAGAGACTAATTTCATGAAAAAAGATAACACAGCACCACAAAAAAAACTGGTCTGTCCCAGAAGCGAGACCAATGTACCCTTATGTTTTTGGGGCCGCTGAAACCGAATATGACCTCAAAATTGCTTGATCAGGTCAGGGTTTTTTTCTACAATAAAAATAAGGGCTCAAGTTTGCTAAATTGAAGGTAATCCACTAAAAAAAATTGTTTTTTCTCCAGGAACGAAACCAATGCACCCTTATGTTTTTAATGTCGCTGAAATCAAATATGACCTCAGAATTCAGTCAGCATTTTTTTCTTACCTTAAAATAAGAGCTCAAATTTTCTGAATTTAAGGTATTCAGAATTATATCAATCCCTACAACAAATTACGACGTTGAATCATCACAATATGCAACAGAGTGCCAAAACCTAGTAACTGTTCACTGCTTAACTCTAATATGACCAAAAAATTTTCGCACCCTTATCCATCGCCGTAAAAACTATCCCTTCAAAGGGTTGAATCTTTCACAAATGTATATCTCTGTTATATGATGCATTGAAAATGTTGTATTTTATTAATATGTTATGAGCTGTTTAGTCGTTATCCCCAAAAATGTTCAACCTTTTTCACCCCTAAAAACCACTTCTTCTGAAGGGATGAAAATTGAAGAAAAGGAACCTTCACTTTTATGACTTTAAGAAACAAATTTGTGGACGCACAATTTTTTAAAGTTTTTTTTGTAAAATAAAAAAAAGTATTTAGCTCTCATGCACCTCTAAAACTAGCCTCGGATAGGATTAAGGGTTGAACATTTAAAAAATTAATTCCTTTGTGATTTAGCGCTCAATTTTTTTTCTTTCAATGGCTAGATGTGACTAGTCAGCTATTGAACTGCACAAATTTTTACTTTTTCACGCTCTCAAGAACTACCCCCGGATACGGTTGGGTATCTTATATTCAAAGTTAAATAGTGAACAGTTACTAGGTCCTATCTGGGGGTAGTTTTAGAGGTGCACGAGAGCTAAATTTTTTTTTATTTCACAAAAAAAAACGTAAAAAAATTTTGCGTCCACAAATTTGTTTCTTAAAGTCATAAAAGTGAAGGTTCATTTTCTTCAATTTTCATCCCTTCAGAAGGGGTGGTTTTTAGGGGTGAAAAATGTTGAAATTTTTTGGGGATAACGACTAAACAGCTCATAACATATTCATAAAATACAACATTTTCAATGCATCATATAACAGAGGTATACATTTGTGAAAGATACAACCCCTTAAAGGGGTAGTTTTTACGGCGATGGATAAGGTTAAACAGTGAACAGTTACTAGGTTTTGGCACTGTTGCATTTTGTGATGATTCAACGTCGTAATATGTTGTAGTGATTGATATAATTCTAAACACCTTGAATTCAGAAAATTTGAGCTCTTATTATAAGGTAAGAAAAAAATACTGACCTGATAAACATTTTCTGAGGTCATAAACGGTTTCAACGGCCCCGGAAACATAAGGGTACATTGGTCTCGTTTCTGGAGAAAAAAAAAACAATTTTTTTAGTGGATTACCTTAAATTTAGTACATTTGAGCCCTCATTTTGAGGGTAGCAAAAAATCCTAACCTGATGAAGCAATTCTGAGGTCATATTCGGTTTCAGCGACCCCAAAAACATTAGGGTACATTGGTCTCGGTTCTGGGACAGACCACTTTTTTTGTGGTGCTATGTAATTTTTAATAAAATAGGTCAATTTGAACTAAAATAACCTTGAATAGTAATAAGTTTAACTTTGGAGCAGGGAATTTCTTTAAGAACTAAAATTTTGATTTTCGAATAGGTCATTTCTGAAAAATTATAATTTAGATTTTAAAACAAGTTAATTAGCAGATAACTGCTTTACAATTTTGGTATTTTTAAATAATAATTGGATTCAGCCAAAATATACATAATGTGCCTGTCGAAAATAACTGTTCAAAGTAACTACACCGATAGTCAAGATTTCCTTGAACACCTACTAGGTGGCGTTGCAATAAGAAAACTGTCTAATCCGGTCTGGAATGTCTCCGGGCCACGCAAATTAGCCCTACCCGGGCCAGATCATGTCAGCTCGACCCGGGCGTAATCGGTAATCGGGGAAAGATCTGGCGATTTCTGCACGGGAATGATTTCGAACAATATATAAGAGCAATGGGCGTTAGGGAATATGATTTTCATTTTGTAATTCGACCATTTTTAGTAGTAATGGTCAGAGAATGGTGGAATATGCAAGATATGACAAAAGATAAATGCAGAAAAATTGGGCATTAAAAGTAGTTTTAATTGTTCCTAAAAACAAAATTAAAAATTAAAAAATTATATTTTTAGGCAGACGACATAAGCAACGAAAGAAATAAGCCAAGATTAGTTTATCCAAAAAAGAGCTACACATTTGCTATTCATCATTTTTTAGATGATGCGTAGTTTTTGTTTTAATCGTAAAAATAACATTTGAAAAAAACAAATAAAATTCTCTAAAAAACGACACAAGGTGCGAAAAAAATTAATAGATAAAAGTTGTTCACCCAAAAAGGTTCTACAAATTTCTCAGGAATAATTTTTAGATATAGGGGAAGTTTTTTCTTTTAATCGTAATAAATGAGATTAAAAATAGAAACAAAAAATATCTAAAAAATTGTTTTAAGCTTTTATTATATAATTCCATTAAAAATAAAAAATTAAATGTTTGGGAAAAGGGCACAAGCTAGCATAACATGTTATTTAACATAAATTTTCGCCTAAAATGTATCTATACATTTTTTGAAAACTACCTCACCCTTGGATGCGTATTATTAGTTTAAATCCTGAAAAATCAACATTGTAATTAAATAAATTACATTCATGGAAGAATCACACAAGTTGTAATAAAATGTTTAATACATTTTACTTAATAGGCTACACACTTTTTATTAATTATAAAATTGATACAATAAAAAGATAATAATAAAGATAAAATTTGAACATTATTTTGCAATATCTGAATAAGCAGTCTCAGACAGAGGCACAGGAATAAATTTAACATACCTTTCATATAATAGAGTTCAACATAATGTAGAAAACTTCACATTTCCCATTAAGTCGAGTGCGCATAAATTTAGGTGAAGTACAAAGACCGAACGTGCAGCATGAGGTAAATACATTACTTAGCGATAAGCGTGAGATAAACATATTATTGAGTACCAACAGTCGCACACCCCTAGGTGCGCTCAAAATTACGATTCGCGCGGGACGAAAATGTTTTTACGGTAAGATATACGAGGTTTGATCAAAAAATAACGAGACTTTTCCAATTTCCCGGGCTGCATTTGTCCGTTTGGCAACATTTTTTTTGTTATGTTGCTGCACTTTTCTGGATAGTGTATGTGCATTAGTAGCCTTATTGCATATTTACTCTGCCATCAGCTGGCAGTGAAGTTATGCATGTTTTAGTGTGCTTAGCGATTTTTCACTTTTGAAAAAAATGGATTAGTGAATTTGCATCAAGTTTCGTTAAAAAAATACAATAAAGTGCAGTGATGTCTTTGAAATAAGAAAAGTTGCTTTTGTGACTCGGTAATGAACCAAACAAGAGTTTTCGAGTGGTATAACCGTTTTAAAAATGGACGGGAAGACGTTGAACGTGACGAGCGCCCTGGGTGTCCTCGCACATCGGTAACGGACGATACCGCCGAGAAAGTGGAAAAAGTGATTACGAGAGATAGTTGAATTACTATTAGAGAGGTTTTTGAGGATGTCGATATATCATAAGACTCATGTCAAGCAATTTTTACGAATGGTTTACACATGAAACGTGTGGCAGCAAAATTTCGACCAAAAGCAATATCGCCATGACATCGCTCAAGATTTACTAAATGAAATAAATAACGACCCTACGTCGCTCGATCGAACCATAACAGGTGATTAATTATGGGTTAATGGATATAACGTCGAAAGTAAGGCTCAATCGTCCACCTGGAAGAATTCAACACGTCACTAAAAGCGAAAAAAGAACGACAAGTTCGATAAAACGTGAAGGTTTTGCTCACTGTGTTTCTCGATTTCAACGGTTTAGTGCATTAGGAGTTCTTCCCTAAAGGTCAAACGGTCAATAAAGAATATTATGTAGGAGTTTTACGTCGCTTGCTTGAAGCAATTCGACGAAACGACCAAATTTGTGGCAAAATCAGTCATGGCGACTGAACCACGATAATGCAACTTGCTCATGCCTCAATGCTTGTTCGTGAGTTTTTGGCCAAACAACACCGCATTGATGCCACAACCGCCATATTCACCGGATATGACTCATTGTGACTTTTTCCTATTCCCAAAGATGAAGAAATCCATGAAAGGAAGACGTTTTGACGACATCGATGAGATGGAGACTACTTTAAAGGGGACAAAAATTCTATTCACGAATAAATAAATATTACTGGCAGAAACCGAATAGTCTCGTTATTTTTTTTATCACACCTTGTATAGTTGTATTTTTAAGCAGATACCATTTTTGTGATTTGTTTGCAAAAATTATTTGGCTTTATTTAAAAATGTATATAAGTGTTGTATAATGATATAAAACCAAATCAATCCTTTCTTTGACCAACGATATTTATGAAGGTTGAATCCTAGATTCTTCCTTATGTCTTAATTTCTGTTGGTTCTTCGTAACCTATGGTAAAGTTTTCTTTTAATTTCTTCAAAATATAGTCCTTAATCGATTAAAATCTCATTTATTATTTTATTAGACTTTATTATATTCTTTTATATTGTTTTTAAAATTTGACTTATGAAAAAGTTTGACTGAACAATTTGCAATGACATAGTTTTTAATTTTGTTTTTACTCTACGGTATTAATCTGATGTTTTTGATTAATTTAAACTTCAATAACTTAGGTTAAAACCTTTTAAAACGGTACGCATTGTACCGAAACGTTTAGGTTATTAAATGTTTCTTGGCTCAATTTTATTTTAATTCATGTGGATCGTAAGACATAAAGAAGAATCTAGGATTCAACATTCCATTCACGGTAACACATATGACAATTTTTTTTCAACAATTCTTTTTCATAAAGTAGTTTTGTTGACAGCATATTTTTACGGTAACACATTTAGTAGTTTTTATTGAATCATATACGTTTTCGTTATTTTAGAAAAGCTTTTGTTCTATTTTTTTATTGAAAAAAGATATATATATATATATATATATATATACCCTATACACACGTATACATACACATACACAAACTCACTCACATTTCTACATGGGAAAAATATAAGTTATAAACTTTTTGTGTATAGTGTGTGTAGTCTGCTCTTGAAGAATGTTCATGGAATAATTTCCACTCAAAAATTTTCAATTGGTATCCCTCAATTCCCTTTTATGATAATTTTAAATCCATAAATAAAGGGTTTCCAAGTATTTTTAACTAACTTTGAATTGTTTAAATAATTATTTTTTCTTTAAAATATTTTATATTTTTTCCCATTCAGGTCGTAAAAATTATGAAATGTTATTTTCTGTAATTAATGACACAAATAAAGTATTTAGAGAGTAATATATTTTCTTCTGGATATATAGTAATTTTCTAAACAATTTTCGTTTGTTTAGAAAATTTTTGTTTGTGTAAACAATTTTTTCCTATATAAATCGTAAAAAAATGTTATTTATTGTTCTAAATAATAAATACGTTAGGAATAATTATTATTTCTGGAATATTATTAATATAATATATTGCATCGTACATATTATAATTATACAAAATTTATTATAAATTTATTATAACTTTACTATATTATTCAATTGAAAGAAATTTTTTTTAATTAATAACAAAAATTCTTTCTAAGAATGCAGTTCGCATATTAAAATTTCAATCACCTTCAATAATTATTGCTATTATCTTGAATATGTAATAATGTATATTTAGTTATTACTTGAGCATTTATGCAAGTATGTATTGTAATTTATTAAGTCCTTCATTCAAAAATTATTATTTTCTAAATTCACTTTTGTAATTTTGGCTTAAGTCCAAATCGTGATTCTATCTAGAAACTAGCTTACGACATCCTTAAGACAACTTTTTGACATCATATGTCCGTCTCGTTACAGTGCCTTTACGATATCGTAAATATATCGCCAAATCATACGACATCTCTAAGATATCGTAAAGATACGGTAAGTACATGGACATGGGATATCGTAAAGTTGTTGTAAGGATGTCCTAAAGATAACGACAAATTTTGTGCCCACTGGGTACTGGATTTAGCATGATTTAAGGTGTTTCCAGCTGAAATAATTGTTTTTTATTTGGGTTAAAAATGGAATGGATTATAGTTCCGGTGGACCTACATTAAGTCACCAAACCATAGGTTTGTTTATCAACCCCTTGTCGAGATACGGGGGAATAGGGTATTGTTTCATTTTTTTGAAGAGTGGGGAAGTTATGGTTTTTAAAGTAAAATTTTTTTCTTTTACAGAATTCATAATCTGCAGATATCGTTGCGAAAACAAAATTGTGACATACGCAAACAAACACATTATTAGCTGGAATAAATAATTTTATTACTTGAATTATAAAGTATTATTTTTATAATTTACAAAGTATCATATATACAATGCTGTCTTTTTAAGAAAGTATTATAAACTTAAGAAATGAAGAAATTATTTTCGGTCGTTGGGACCATATGCAAGGATGTTTTATATGATTCAATTAGTGCTATATAAAAGTGCTCAGACAGAATTGGTACAATGGTTAACCTAACGTCTTTGCATATAATTACACAAGTATTGAATCAATCCCATCAGTCGCCTTTTGAAAGAAAAAGCAGGATGGGATCAGGCGGATGGAGAATAGAGGGAACGAGAGGTGCTAGAGCTTTTTCGTTTTATGTGGGGAAGGCCACTTTTCCAAGAAGGGTTTAGGGGTTCCTTTCTCGCTTTGTAGGTATACATCAATGGTATGCAGAAGAGTTACGTACATATGCAAATAACAACCGAAAAAGGATCAGAATACTATGCCTGGAATTAGACTTGAATGAGAGTTCAGCAAAGCCAGGTGGCTTTTATAACGGGAATCGTTACGTAAGTTTTTTGCTGCTTATGAGCGGAGCAGAAGTTTGATGTTTGTGGTACTTTAAACTTATAAATAACATAAGATGTTAATGAAAGGAAAGTTTTGCAAAAGTAAACAATGATCCACGTGTTATTGTAATTATCAACTACTATTATCTGATACATTGAGGAAGAATGGGATAAAATCTGATGTTAGTCAAGTGAAATTTGCAAATATAAAGTGAAGCAGACTTTAAATTATACAATGATAATTGCTACTTCAAAATAGGTTATGGTAAAGTTTCTAATGAATTCTAGAGAAAAATGGATTTGGATGCGTTATAAGTATTTTGAGCACCTCGAACATATTTACCAATTTTTTTAATTTAGAAGAAGTTTGGTTTTCCTAGTAAATTTTTAGTTTCTTCCTTCATTTAATGGGATAAAAAAATTATTTTGCAATGAGAATAAAAATGTTTACTAAAAAAAATCCTATCCTGTGATACTGCATATTATTATAACGGGATCTTCAAATTTCATATTCTAATCTAAATTTTATAATATGCAAATATACATTTGCTGTGTACTTGTGAATATGGATTCGATTCTTTTGTAATTAATTATAAAAAAACTAAGAGTCATACAGAGAAACTAAAAGCACTTCTAGATTCGTCTCTGAAATATCTTGGTGCGGATTTTTTAAAACAATTTGTTTAAACAATTAAATTATTTTATTTGTTTATGTAACTGTTATAAAGAAAGTAATAGTTGGATCGAAAAACCAACAACATAATTATATTTGTCTTGAAAATGTATATGTGCGGTTTTTTGTTTATTTTTCAAACCATTTTTTAAATGAGTAGCGCATTTGTTGCTAAGCGTGCATTTGCTGTGTACATGCGCAGAAAAAAAGTATGTGATTCAAATAATATTTCTTTGTTTAAAAGAAATGGTGAAGCAGAATATGGCCAAAGTAATATTTCTTCGGTGCAAGGAAATGTTTGGTTTATTTCTAAGGAACGCACTGATGAAGGCAAATAAATATTCACTGGACACTGTTAAATATTCGTTGAAATAGCAAAATATGTTATCGACTATAAGAAATAGCTCTCTGATATGAAGATTGTTTTAATGTAAAGATGTATAACTTATATTCTAAAAGATAATTATTATATGCAACTAAATTCACTTGGGGTTAAAAACAGTATTTTTTGTATGAAAGATGTGATTTGTTGTTTGAAATAAACGTACTATTAATTGACGGAAATACTTCTTTAAAATAAAGAAATTTTACTTGAGAGGAATAGGTATGTTTTTGGTGCTAAGAAGCAACATTTTGTTTATATAAAATAAATAATAAAGTTAAATACATGAAGAACCAAAAATAAATTCGGCGTAGAATTAGTAGAGGAGCAAAAGCGAATTTGAAGAGTTTAGGCGTAGTAAGAGTTTAAGCGAGCGCCAGAGGTAAAGGGGATTGAAATACGCTAAAGACAGAAACGGTTTAGACGCCTGAACTGTTTCTCCTCGCGGCCGTAACTCAACCCGTTTTTCCCTGCAGTATTGTGGAAATCTATTTTACCTCGCGCCAAAAGACCAACGCTTATAAACTGACTCAAAAGTAAATACCTGCAGCCTCTAGCAGCATATTCCCTGTACATTATATTTTGGGTATTCACAAAATCAAAAATATTATTCTCTCCTTAACATATGAATTTTTTCAGATCAATCGCAATGGAATTTCTGACATCTTAGAAATTCATCTAAATAAAAAAAAGATTAAGATACATTAAAATGGTTTACCATCACAAACGCGAAGACGTTAAAAAATGGATAGAAATTTATTTCAATTTTCCGCTTTTTTGTGAGTTTATATACAATCCAATTTTTCCCCACATTACATATTATTTTTAATTATATATTATGTTTCATCATATACTGTTTATAGTTTTTTCGCAAAGATTATAAAAATTACGCTGCAATTTGTTATTTGGAATTTTTAATTAGAATAAGTTAAATTTTTAGTTAAAAATATTACTGTCAACAAAAAAAACGAACTTTCCACAACAACGAAAAACTAACTTTCAATAATAGTTACATTTTCAAACAAAGTGATGAATCTTTTAAATAAAATTGTAAATACTTAATTGAAATGGTTAAATTTTTAACCAGAAGTATACATTTTTAACTGGAATGATGAATCTGACTAGAATAATTGAATTTTTCCAGAAAGATCAATTTCTAGTCAAAAATAGGATTTTTTGTATAAGAAGGATAATTTTTTAACCAGAAATTGAATGAAAAAGTTTGAGTCAAAAAATGAAGGTTCAAACAAAGATATGAATCTTTAACGAAAATTAAGGAGTATGCAACTGTCATAACTTTCATCAACTTTTAACCAAATAATTTTATTGTAAACCTCAAAGATAAATTTTCCACTAAAAAGACGAATATCTAATTGGAAGACTTGATTTTTTATCCGAAAAGAAGAATTTTTAGACAAGAAGATTAACTTTAAAATAAAAAGAAAAATATCTACCAAAAAAATAAATTTTTTCAACAAAATATGTGAATTTTCAATGAAATAGTCGAATTCTCAATTAAAAAGACCAATTTACATACAAATTGCTCATATTTTAACTAGAAATGATCCATTTTTACCTAAAAGTTAAACAATTATATTTTCAGTTAAAGAAATTAATTTGAAGCAAAATTAGGCATTTTTACCGAAAGTGATGAATCTTCAACTGGTATAGTTGAATTTTATGCAGAAAAGATGAATTTTCTATAAAAAAGACGAATTTTCCACAAAGTGGAAATGAATTTTAAATTAAAGCAATGAATCTTCAACCAAAAAAATTCATTTTTAACCAAATGGTTTAACTTTTAAGCATTCCGTTGAATTTTTAATTAAAAAAAGGTGAATTCGTAACGGACAATGTTAAAAAATTTTACTATAATTCAGAACTATTTCTTCTTCGAAATAATACTTAGAAGAGAGACCTTTCAAATTGTGACAAATTCTGACTTGGAAGAGGGATTTTTTGAAATTTATTTCTTCTAAATCCGAATTACCATTCAATAAAAAATTCCCGTTCCATGTAAAAAGTTCTATGTTCCAAGTAAAATTATGCTTCTTTACCGAATCTCCCTGTCCTATAATAAAACCCATAATTATTTTGTGTAATTCCCTGTTCCAAGTCAGATAAATGAAGTTTAAGCTAAGAATACGTAATAAATACATTTTTTTTAATTGAGAAAATGATTGATTCTACATGTTTGGAATAGCATCAAATCAATTATTAAACTTAAATCAGTGAGAAAAATCTCACAAGGCTACAAAATTGCAAAAGGTTTTTCTCATAATGGAGAATAATAAAAATTCTTTCTCTCATAGTGTTGCTTTCATATTTAAAAAATTTCAGGATCAGACTAAAGGAACTAGCTTCTTTAACGTCCATACATTTTTTCATGCAGGCTCTCGTGTTTCTATGGCTTCTTATGTCCCTCCTAACTAGGGTCTCATTCACACATTCTAACCATTCCTTCCGCGATCTGCCTCTGGGCACGCTGCCATTCACTTTACCTTGATATACTTGTTTCGTTAGTCGTCCATCCTTCATTCCATCTTAACCGATTTCTTTCCCATGTGTCAACTAGCGTTTCTTCCGCACCACATTCCTTAAGGATTATCTCGTTAC
>JAAAKG020133660.1:0-14098 GCA_010014905.2 Druon quercuslanigerum | reverse complement strand
TTGGAAAAAAAAAATCTTAGAAAAAAAAAATTTTCCCGTAAAATTTCAAACCGTGCTTGGGCAAATTTTTTTTTTTTCAAATCCTCCCCCCCCCCCCCCCCCCGTAAACCGCTGGAACTCCGGCCAAGCATCTCTCAACACCTCAGCTCGAACCCTTCCGCCGCCCCTGGTCCCAACGAAAATGTATAGATCACAATACTGTGAGCCCCTCGTTAATGCATCGGTCTCTGAGCGTATCAACATTGTGATCAATGTAATCATTTCGAACATTGTGAAAAGGGCAAATCGGTGTTTTAATTGCCTTAAGTCAAATCACAACGTGAAGGACCGCAGATCCAGTAATTGCAAATTGTGCAATAAAAGACATAATTGTTTATTGCATATCGAGAACGAAAAACCCGTGAAATCGACTCATGTAAATGATATCTTTAAAAATAGCGTACCGTCCGAAAATGTCATAACGTCCGCAATTGTTATTATAATGGCTTAAAGGGGAACGCCTCACGAATGCAGAGTTTTACTTGATTCATGTTCCTAACCACACCTCTTAACGAAACGAATTGCGGCAAAATTAAATTTGTCCAAAAAAATCGACATTTCTCTTGGTGCTGTAAATTCAATGTCCTCAAGGATAGAATCTATGACAAGCGCCACCGTGAAATCGCATATCAATCATTTCTCTCTAGATCTCGATTTTCTAATAGTAGAAGAAATTAACACACACCTGCCATCAGAACCAATTAACAAAACGCAATTAAATATCCTCTCAAATCTTCTATTAGCTGACCCCAATTTTAAAATACCAGGTCCCATCGATGCAATTATCGGTGCTGAATATTTGTTGCAACTTTTGGCCGTCGGACAAAGAAAAATTCCTGGACAAACTGCTGTATTACAAAACACAATTTTTGGCGGGATAATAGCTGGTAACATCACTTTACCACAATTTCCTAATTCAACCGCTTGCCATTTATTGATAATCTCACTGCGGGTGCGAAGTTCATTATGCAAAGAATACATTTTGAGATCAAGAGAGCGGAAGATATACTGTTAGACTCCCTTTAAGGAAAACGTAGTCGAATTAGGCGAATCATATACGACCGCGCAAAAGCGATTCTATGCACTAGAGAGATCTTTAGCGAAAAAACCGGAAATGAAAGCGAAGTATATAGAAAATCTAAAGACATACGAAGAGAGTCTTCACATGACTGAGGTAAAAACGTCTCTACTCGGGAAGGCTATTATCTAACACATCATGCCATGATCACAGAGACAAGTCTAACCATTCAACTTCGCGCTTTTTACGACGGCTCGGCCAAAACTACAACTGGCTTCTCACTAAATAAATACTCTTATGGTAGGACCAACAATTCAAGACAACTTGTTGCCTATACTCGTTCGTTTCCGCTCATATACCTTTGTGCTAACAGATGATATAGAAAAAATGTATCGTAAAATTTTAATACACCCTGACGATCGAAATTTTGAAAGGATTTTGTGGCGAGAGGATTCCCAACAACCCGTGAAAATATTGAAATTAAATACGGTAACTTACGGAACTTCTGCCGCCTCATTTCTAGCAACTCTGTTTCTTTATCAACCCGCAAACGACGAATCTAAATTCTTTCCAAAAGCTTCTAAATTGGAGCCTCCACACGCGAAGAAGCGGAATTGATACGCGACGAACTAATCGAAATAACGTGCAAGGGTGGATTAAATTTAAGGAAGTGAGCCTCCAATGATCATCGTTTAATCGAATCGTTATCGGAACTGTCTGAAAAATCGTTTTTATTGCTAAATTTAGATCAAAGGACGAAAACACTTGGGGTTCACTTCGACTCAAAGCCGGATGTTGTTGCGTACTCTTTTAATCAAATCGACAACGATAAAAGGGTAACGAAACGAAATATTCTGTCACAAATCGCGCAGTTGTTTGACCCACTTGGTCTTTTGGGTCCAGTCATCGTTCATACAAAAACCAAATGAAAAACTATTAAAACTAGAAATATATTTGGATGCGGCGGTTACGCTTGAGATACACACGGCTTGGCGCGATTATCGGACTCAGCTATCCTCACTTAAACAAATACAAATAAATCGAAAAATTCTTAGTGATAATCACGTGAGCTTACAACTATACGGATTAAGCGATGCAAGCGAGCAAGCTTACGGTGCTTGCCATCTATATTCGATTTAAAACAATAGACGGAGTAAATGAATCGCAATTAGTCTGCTCAAAATCGAGAGTTGCTCATTTAAAATCGACAATTCTGCCAAGATTAGAGCTGTGTGCAGCTCTATTACTGGAAAATTTATTCGAAGCTACTTCTCATGGGTTGCGTCATCTGTCATTTGAAAAAACGATTTTTTGGTCTGATTCGACAATAGTCTTGCATTGGACAAGTACTCCATCTTATCTATTGAAAATTTTTGTTAGTAACCGCGTTGCAGAAAGAAATCCTGCTGATCTCGTGTCTCGTGGGCTTCTGTCCAGCGAATTTGTCAATGCAGATCTATGGCAGAGCGGCCCTTCATGGCTTAGTAAAAACAAAAACCTTTGGCCTCGATCTGAATTGGAAATTAAAAAAAAAACAGAAAAGTGTAAAGTTGTATCACACGCTACAAATATTGAAACCGAAAACATGCAACAGCAAATCAAAAAATTAAATTTTTTGGATAAATTTTCTTCTTTTCATGAATTAAAGCGATTAACAGCATTTTGTTTACGAGTCACTCACAACGAGAAATCTGACGATTTCTTAACCAAGAAGATGCATTTACCACCACAAAAAAATGGGCAATCAAAAATGAAACGAATTTTTAACAAAATAAAAATCTTCAACCAAAGAAATGAAAATTACACTTAACTGATGATTAAACTTGAATTAATTAAATAATTAATTAAATTAATGATAAACCCAAATCATTGAATTATCAACCCAAAAGATAAATTAATTGCCAAAAAGTTCATTTCAAACATATTCCAAAAATTTTCAAGTAAAAAAAATAGGTCGGGTATATCAATAAGTCGGATCTACTCGGTTTTGCCCAGAACCGTCAAAACCTTTTCGGTAGACTCTACGAAACTTCTCGTTTCCCGATTTCCCCTTCGTTCGCTTGCCCTCACATCTTGCACTTGGTAGAAAATTAACTTTTTTGTTAAAATGTTATAATTTTAGGTGAAAAATTCAAACGCTTTAAGGAAAATTCGCCTTTTGGCTTCATAGTTTCAAAAATTTAGTTGAAAAACGATATACTTCGCTGCAATTTAGAAATTTTGTTTAGATGCATATTAATCTTGATTTAAAAAAATTTTACTCTATTACATTTTTGGTTAATATTTTGTCTTTTTTTAGTGCAGAAACTTACAGTTTTTATTTGAAAATGTGCATTTTTTTGATAGCCAAATCGTCTTGGTTAGCATATTATCTTTTTGGTTGAATATTAAACTATTTGGTTGAACGTGGGACTTTTTTGTTGAAAATTCATCTTTTGAGCTTCACCCGTTTAGTTGATCATAATAAATCTCTTGGTTAAAAGTGTAACTATCATATTTGAAACAAAATAGTGGTATAAAATTCTGGAAAGGGAATTGCTGAAGAAAAGGCTGCGAATTGCATGCTCTTAAGTATAATCTGGAAAATGAAATAATTTTCAATTTCACACTTTTCCGATTCAACAGAAATTGAAGGGATTAACCCATTTTCTTCTATCTTTTTTTAATCGTCTCGTCCTCCCCTAGGGGTTGTAAGACCTTGTATTTGGTCTGGAGGCTTAAGCGTTCGGGACATAGGGGTCAAACGAACCTCGGCCTGCATGCGTATGGATATGGATGAAAGGATCCCTATAAACGGGCTCTCCTGGTATGCATGATTGTAGCATGATAGAAGCATGATAGAGTCTATCTAACACGGGCCTTCTGGATCACTGGGTTTACACAGTGATTAAGAAGCAGTCCTCAGTTGCTATGGTGGCCTGCAAACGGGAATTAATGGAGTGTTTCGCTCAATGCGACCACCCCCCTAAGCCATGGGAGTAGAGTGATCGTGCCCATGCCATTTTGGAACCTGGGGGTTAAGAAGGTATTTCAACGGCCTCTCGGGAACACCGGACGACTTCTCCGAGTAATTATTCTGACCCTTGCATGTAGGGCTCTGTAGCGGCGGACATTTTATTTCCGTAGCTACTCGTGGGAATAAAAATGGATCACGCAAAATTGAATGAAAAAGAAGAGAGAGAAAGAGTAGGATACAGAAAGGGAAGAGTGGTTGACTGAGGGAGAGGTGAGAGATTGACGGTCCTTAAAAGGAAACTTAAGAGGCAAGCGCAGCGGGCTAGTTGAGTGGCTGCGGTACCTGGAGCATCAGCAACTATAATGCAAATAACCAGCGCTGAGGCTCAGAACCGAGGAAAAGGGCTCAGATGGAAGCCCACCGAGGGGGGGGGGGCACCTGAGCCTGTGAAGATGCACAAGGAAGCATAACAGCAAAGGCGCCTCTGCATTTTTGCAAAGGGGCATGGCTGCGAGCCACACACGCATCTCCTTAATCCAGGAACCCTGGTTAGTACGAGATACCATTAGGGGTTTAGGGGGGGCTGGTTCTTGTTACAGGGACCCCAAGTTGGCCAATCCAAGGGATTGCATACTGGTGACAGGAGCCAACGTCGTCCCGCTGCTTGAGCTGTGTTCGAGCGATTTGATGTAGATAGCCACGGATTTTAAAACAATAGGAAGGCTTGTCATGGGATAAGCTTACTTTCAATATGACGTCGTCCCAAACAGAGGGGGGGGGGTAGGTTGTAACAAAGTTACAAGCGCCCTGCTACCATAGGCCCTGTGGGCCTAGGAGAAGGAGTGGGGAACGACATCCCCAGTTCCTATTACCAAAAACACCATCCCCAAGCAATTGGTCTTGTGCTCATCGCACCTACCACCAGTTCTGTGCCCTCTGCATTATCGTCCGGTGTTACCTAGTCATTTGCTAAGTCAACCCCAATAGTGTCCCCATTTAGAAGATTTTTAATTAGAATTTTTATTTTAAATGAAATGTTCGAAATTGATGCGAATTTTGATCGAAAATGTTTTAGAAAAGTGCGGGTAGGATGTATGTGTAATTTAGACCGAAAAAGTGCAGGTAGACTGTTATATATGTGCGTTTAAATAGTTGATATACTTCGCGTGTTCGCAGGCTCTGCCACCTTTACCAAAACACAAACCTACCCTGAGAAAAGACGCCTTATCTATACTCTTTGTAGTAGGATTGGATAAGTGAGGGGTTTAAAAAACAAATCTAAAAAAAAATCGTAAACAATAGAAAGATTAAAACGTAACAATAGAAGTAACTAGTAGGAAAAAACTAGACAAATTTTGAAGAAAAAGAACGAAAATTAGAATAAGAAAGCGGCTTCAGTAACAGAAATTGACGCGCGAATTTATAACTGCGTGACGCAATCCAAAAAACCCCATGTTTTCCCGTCCTCAGTGGATACTTCCGCTAGGTGGTAAGGCCAAGCACATCCCCCAGTAGTGAAAACCGAGACGTTCACTTGAGTGAACGTGCCGGTTTTTAATTAGCCGCAAAGAACCCCTGAGCTAGGCCGTCAATTTAGAAAGGAGTGAAAGAGGATAGAAAAAATGGTTAATCCGGTCGAGAATGTAAAAGAAAGTAGGGAAAATAATGAAAATCCGCAAATTATATTTAAAGAGAATAATGCGCAAGAAAATTCTAGTAATTTAGAAATCGAAAATATTGATAATCAATCGGTCGAAAGAGAAAATGAAAGAGAATAAATAAATACAAACGTAGAATTCATAACGGTAAGAAATAGAGAATTAGAATGGGGGCGTTACAAGCAAGGCAAGCGACAGGTGCAATCCCAAGAACGATAGCACAAACTCAATCACGGACAGAAAGTACCCCTAACTCAAACAGACAAACCGTACCTCACATAAACGCGAAATAGAAACACTGTCCCCAAATACCGAGAATACGTTAGGTAATTGGAGGATAGAACAGAAAAATAGTAGGTATTTAGAGAATAGTGAATTAGAAATGAGTAGAATGGATAGAGAAATTGAAAATAAGAGAGAAGAACTTGAAAGATTGGAAAAAACAGAGAAAGATTAGAATGAAGAATAGAAAGAGAAAGAGCAATGAAAGCAAAATTAGGCCGCGAAAGATTGCGAATAGAATTAGAAAGACAAGAAAGAATTAACTAATTTTTAAGAAAATAAAAGCGATAAAATGAAAATAAAAGAACTTTCAGAAGAAATAAAAAAATAAATGATAACATGGATAGAATTTTAAATACAACACAAAATTTATTTAATCAAAGTAATAAATTACGAAATGCACAAAATACGGTTCATTTCGAAGTAACAAATTTAGAATTCAACGACCAAAGGCACTCGTTAGCCGGTGCAAGAAAAAGAATAACAAATAATAGAAGCAGCGGTTACGAGAACCAATACTCATTATAGTCTAGGCGCCAAGGGGGTCCCCGCTACCTTTTTAATTTAGATGGACTTTGACCAGTGTTTTTTTATGTATTTTCACCCACTGAACACGAATATCAATGGGGGCTTTCCCTCCGACTGGTCAAAAATAAGTTATAAACAAATAATTGTTTAAACAATGAAAAATGCATTTTTCGCGTACAAGAAAAATTCATCGTATTCTTTGAGTGATTTTAGGAAGAAAAGTTGCTTGCAAATTTTTTTGTACGACCCTTAGTTTTTGCACAAAAAAATGTCAAACTTTCGAAAAAAGCGATTTTCACCATTTTTGAACTTCAACTCCTTTCGATAGGATTGACATTTTCGAATTCTGTTTGCAGGTATGAAAAGTTCAAGTTATTATCTACAATCTACAATAACTCTATACTCCAAAAAATTTTGTCGTGCATGTTTTTTGCGGCTCTGAAAAGCGCCGTTTAGCGGCCTGCAAGCCAGCGCTACTGCACATGGAGGAAGGCCGGTGGCCTATTTATAGGGCCGCCAAACGGCGCTTTTTGGAGCCGAAAAAAACATGCACGACAAAATTTTTTAGAGTACCGAGTTATTGTTGATTGTAGATCTTAACTTGAACTTTTCATACCTGTAAACAGAATTTGAAAATGTCAATCCTATCGAGAACAGTTGAAGCTCAAAAATGGCGAAATTCGCTTTTTTCGAAAGTTTGACATTTTTTGTGCAAAAACTAAGGGTCGTACAAAAAAATTTGTAAGAAACTTTTCTTCCTAAAATCACTCAAAGAATACGATGAATTTTTTTTGTACGCGAAAAATGCATTTTTCATTGTATAAACAATTATTTGTTTATAACTTATTTTTGACCAGTTGGACGGACAGCCCCCATCGATATTCGTGTGCAGCGGGTGAAAATACATAAAAAGCACTTATCAAAGTCCATCTAAATTAAAAAGGTAGCGGGGACCCCCTTGGCGCCTAGACTATTACCGAGACCGGTGCACAGGTAATCAATTATACGAAGATCAAATTTGCCTCAACACGAAACGGAAACGCAATGTCGAATTGTGAGGGGTAGAGAAACCGAAAGGGAAAGAGAAGAGATAAATGAAAATAATATGAATCAAAATTCATTAACTCTGTTTCCTTTCGGAACGATTCAAACCCCTTCCCAGATAATGTCTAATTGGCCCATTAAATTTAAAAAGAACACGGAAAATAGTCCAACTCTTTTTTCAAATAATTTAATAAGATTTACAAGAGGGTTTAAAATTAACGAACAAGACATGTTAGAAAATTTAGATGCTGTTTTCGAAGAAGAAGCATTAAGTTGGTTTTAGGTCAATAAGAATAATTGGCGATATTTAAATAAATTTATTGAAGATTTTAAAGAAACTTATTTAAACGAAAGATATACGAAAATAATTAAAAATAAAATAAAATTTTGTAATTAGAAAAAAGATCAAGATATTAATGCTTTTGTAACAGAAATTAAACAATTATTCGAAAAATTAATGCCGCGCCCGAGCCTAGAATGGCAATTAAGAAAGACTTACGAAAATTTAAGAGTCGAATATAAAGTTTACATCTCAAGAAATGCTTTTTCGAGTTTTTCAGAATTAGAAACTTTAGGGCGAGAATGGGAAACAGAAGTGTCAAAATTTTAGAAAGTGATAATGGGAAAATAGATAAAAATAGAAACAATACAGAAAACGATCAGTGCCAAAGTTATATAGTTTGGATAGCTGGATGCAAGCTTCTAAAGTGTCCCCTAAGAGTTTACATTTTTCTTGCACCTTCTTCCCTATTCCATAACACATCTCACACACACTTTCTTGGTGGTGGGAGGGGTACCTGCAGTTTAAAATGGGTTCTAAACCACCAAGGGCAACATCCTTAAGTACTTAGAGAACCTTTTTCTCTATAGGTATCGATCCCACGACTCTCCGGAGATGAACAACTCCCTTGCTAGGCTTGTGTTCACCGCATGGGCCACCTACAGGCTCTTCCAGAGTGCGAGGCGGGAATCGAACCTGCAAGCCGACAGAGTGGGTTCAAAGCCTGCGCTTTAGCCCCCACGACCATCGACCCATTGTCAACATTATATTAAATACGAAAATCAAAATAATGATCAAAAGAAATCGAGACAATTTAGACCGAGATATAAAAATCAACAAAATAAATATCAATTTCAACCGAAGTTTTTATATGGAAATTAAAAAAAATCTTACCCAAGATCTCAAAATGATCATCCAAATTTTAGAAATAATCGGAGATACCCGGAAATCAGAGGGTCATGTATAATAATAATCATTTCAGAAATCAAAGCACAGCTGGCCACGTATTATTACATGCAATTAAATACACAGACACGACAAATTGAAGAGACTCCGCAAATAGCAGCGCTTTTATTTAATGCGGAAGAAAATAAAAATAAGTCAGAAGACAAGAAAGAAAATAAAGAACAAAATAAAAATATTAGAAATTTACAATATGAAAATATCAGGGAGAATAAAAATGGTGAAAATATTTGGTGGTTACTAGAATTACCAAATATTAAGTATGTTATAGAAGCGAATGTAATTAAAATGCAGGAGCCGATAATGAAAGATATCGAGGAAAATAAGAATAGGGAAAGCAAGAAAAGCAAATTAAAATTCGGAACGAAGATTAGCCTGAGAAATAACATGCGAGAGAGAGACAGATTTGCTGCAGTGCGAAGTCTCTTCTCCCGTGTCGCCATACACTCCAACTCAAGCCCTCCTTACAGGTGATGCACTAGACTCGATCCCGCTAGCACCCAAGCCAGCACAGAGTGCACGAGGGCATGGTGCTCCACACCATAAACCCTAACAAGGCGAGCGAAGCAACACTGGCACGAGTCAGCGTGGGCGTCAGTAGATTAGATGAGCAGGCTAGTCAAAATAGAGAGAGCGTTATATGAAAACAAATAAGGATAGAACCAAAATAAATACGAATTTATTCACGAAAAATAAAGATACGAAATTAAAGATAGAAGCTAAAGAGGCACTGGAATGCGATAAAGAGAAAAAGGATTCTAAATTAAAGATGGTGTTAGATAAAAAATAGGGGAAAAATAAGTCGATGATAGAAAAATTATTCGAAATTAGAAAAAGTAATTGGAGTAATTTTAGGAATAATGCGGTAATAAATAATATTATTACACGCGTAAAAATAGAAAGGAAGAAAAATGTAGAATTTTGCGAGGAAATCTCGGAAGGCATAATAGAGTTAAATGAAGCACAAGTGCAATTAAGAAATTTATTTACAACAAAAAATTACTAATCATGGAACAGAATAAAATAGATGTGCCAGGACATGAACCTATTAAGCAAAGATAATATTATGTATCGCCAAAAATTTATGTATGAGCAGGTAGACAGACTTTTAGAGGAAAAAATTATAGTACCATCTAGTAGTGACTGGCCAAACCCTATAGTAATGATTAAAAAACCTGACGGGAAATACAGATTTTGTTTACATTCCGGAAAAGTAAATAAAATTACAAAAAAAGCTTTATACCCAATTCCAATAATGTTTGAAATATTGGATACATTAAGATCAGCAAAGTACATGTCTAAAATCGATCTTCGTTCAGCATATCATCAGCTACCACTGCACGAAGAATTGCAACCAATTACAGCTTTTATGGTCCCAGGCAAAGGAATTGATCAATTTAAGAGAATGCCATTTGGATTAACAAATGCTCCTGCTACATTTTAGCGCCTGATGGACAGAATA
Organism: Druon quercuslanigerum; assembly: GCA_010014905.2. Classification (NCBI taxonomy): domain Eukaryota; kingdom Metazoa; phylum Arthropoda; class Insecta; order Hymenoptera; family Cynipidae; genus Druon; species Druon quercuslanigerum. The sequence goes on along the minus strand of JAAAKG020133660.1, from coordinate 3,868 downwards.
ATAACTGTCTGGGCAATTGGAAAAGTTAGACCATATTTAGAAGGTTATTCTTTTAAGGTTATAACAGATCATATTGCATTAAAATTATTGCATAATTTAAAGAATTCAACAGGTCGATTAGCAAGATGGGCTTTAGAATTATTAGAGTACGATTACGAAATCATATACGGAAAGGGAAATTTAAATCAAGTAACAGATGCTTTATCAAGGTCAAATGAAAATCAAATAAAAGTTTTGAGTATTTTATCCAGCACAATAAAATAAAAATAAAAAGATATTAAAAAAATTGAAGATAACTGGTATAAAAATAAAATGATTCAGGTTAAAACTAAGCTAAAAGAAAATAAAAAATGGAGAATACGCGACAATCAATTATATTTCTATAGACCCGACCCTTTGAAATCAAGCTTAAATTTGGATAGCAACCCGTGGAAACTAACAATACCGAAAGAATAAGGAAACAGGTTTAAATTAATTTGCATACATAATGGCGAGGCCTCTGTTCAGGTGGCTACTTATTTTTTTGATTTTGTATTAATCTTGAGTCATAATTATCAAGCACGTGAACACAGAGTTTCGCCCTTTTTTCATCTTTTTTTGGCTGATTATTAATTGTATCTGATGTATTTATCTGCCCTTTATTGCTGATTTTGTTTTCCCCCTTTGTATTTAAATTGTGAGTCCCAATTTACTGATTTGTCAGACATTGCTGAATTGTCGATTTACCTTTTTTGGCTGATTATTATTATTTGTATCTAATGTATGGATTTGCCCTTTATTGCTGATTTGGTTTTCCCCCTATGTATTTAAATTGTGAGTCCCATTTTCGTTGAATTTTCCCTATTACTGTGATTCGCTGATTCCCCTTTTATTTGCTGATTTCCCTCAGCGTAACCTTAAAACTGCGTGTTGTATTACTGTGCAAATTAGTTTATTTTTTTTGTTACCGAGTCATGGAAGTGTTGACGGAATGAGAATTAACGATAATTGTTGAATATTAGATCTTAATTTCCCTTGTTATTATGAGAACCGAATTAAATGTATTCGAAAACTCTTAAATTTTCATGTATTATATCAACTCTGTTATAGAATAAATTGCATGTGAAATTCTGATTAAGTAAATTCCTTTGAATATTTATTTTTGGAAATAAGAAGCCTATAATGAAAAGAACCACCCCCTCTACCAAAATTCGTTGAGCCGTGCTAGCCGAGTTGATTGAATTTGTTGACCAAGAAAGTCCCTATTCAATTTAATAATCGGTTGGCCAAGAAAGCCCCGATTATCAATTATCTTATATTACGTTAAAAATTGATCTTACGTTACGTTGAAGAATTATCTTACGTTGATTGAATTTGTTGACCAAGAAAGTCCCTATTCAATTTAATAATCGGTTGGCAACGAAAGCCCCGATTATCAATTATCTTATATTACGTTAAAAATTTATCTTAAGTTACGTTGAAAAATTATCTTACGTTGAGTTATGTTTTGTTGCGTTAAGTTGATCTACGAAAGATCTGGCGCCCAAAATATTTAATTTGAATTATCTTACGTTGATGATCCCAAAACTTAGTGCCGAAGGTATATTATTATCCTACCTTGAAAAATAATAATATCACAATTCAAAAAATCAATACATTTTAATTTTTGTATATATGTTTACAAAATGGGTGAAAATAATTCCAGTTAAAAATAAATTATCGTCAAAAATCGAAAAAGAATTTCATAAACGTATAATTTCAAAATAAGGGACGCCTAGAATTTTATTTACAGATAATGAAAAAGAGTACGTAAATAAATCAATAATTAATTTCACAAAAACATTTGGTATTAGACACTCGAAAACTTCTAAATATTATGCACAGGCAAATCCAACAGAAAGATGCAATAGGTCAATTCAAACAGCAATAAAAGCGTATTTAGAAAAAGACCATAAAACATGGGATAAAAATTTACATAATCTGTAATTTGCTTTAAATACTCGTAAACATTCTTCTATAGGCTTTACATCAGCTTTTTAAATTTAGGTATAGAACTTCAACCCATTCAAGCCTTGAATAAAGATTTAGAGGAAAAAAGCGATATAGCATTTCAAGAGTCAGAAAAATGGACAGATAGAATGAAAAAATTAAAAATAATTAGATAAGAGGTAATTAAAAATTTAGATACCGCAAATGATACGTAATCTAGGTATTATAATCTAAGACGTAGACCTATAACTTTTGAAATTGGCTAGCAGGTACTAAAAAGCAATAAAACATTGTCAAATAAAGGGGAAGGAATAGCTCAAAAATTGAATAAAAATTTCAAAGGACCATTTTTCATCAAAACAAAGATTTCACCAACAATTTACTAATTAAAAACTAAAAATGAAAAATCACTAGGTAATTGGAATATTAAAGATATCAAAAAATTTATTAGTAAAGAGTAGATTTTAATTTGAATTTTTCTTTGGAGTGGTATACATATAGATAATTTAGTTTTGTTGCAATACTGACAATGACAAAATAACACTAACACATACACTTAAAAATAGACCGAAAAGAAACAGAAAAATATTTAATTTCAGAAAAATGGACCCACGAATGACACTTAAGTGTAAAAATTGCCATGCCGACCTAGTCGGAAGGGAAGCAATCCTACATCACCGATGTAGACAGTAGTGGGAGCTGGGACAACCGTCCCTCTCGGAAACACCAGAAGAGAGGAAGAACAGGAGAGAAGAGGAAGAGAAAAGAAAAAAAGAAGAGTTAGAAAGAAAAATGAAAGAAGAGATTTAAATAATAAAGGATGAAGAATTGAAAAGATAGCTACAGGAGACAGAGAAGAAGGACGGGAAATCGACAACGCTAGAGCAAGACACGAACAAAAAGGACACAATGAGAATGTCCGAAAAATAGTAGAGACAGAAAGACTAAGAAGAGGTCTACTTTCAAAAAACGACAGGGAAGGAATGATGAAACAGAGAAAGGAAGAAGAAGAGAAAGAAAAAAAGGAAATGGACAAAAAATGGAAGAAGTTAAAAACAAACTTAAAAAACAAGAAGACGAAGGGAGGAACAAGAAAAATAATTAAGTTTGTTGAATTTAATTTGAACCATTTAATAAAAATAAAATTTTTCATAGATTTCCGCACACACTACAGAAAATTAATTGTTGACACTTTACAAGCGCCCTAATACCATACCGTCCTGTGGGCCTAGGAGAAGGAGTGGGGAACGACACCCCCAGTCCCTATTACCAAAAACACCATCCCCAAGCAGTTAGTCTTGTGCTCATTGCACCTAACACCAGTCCTGTGACCTCTGCATTATCGTCCGGTGTTTCCTAGTAATTTGCTAACTCAACCTCTATAGTATCTGAGAACCACCCCACAATAGCTGTCCAACACCATCACCTCCAGGAAATTCCACCTGACGCTGACTTAACGTCACAATCTGCTCTCGGGCTACCTCGCCGTCGAGATTTAAGATCGATCATGGGCCAGCGGGTCCCACCTAACCTGTAAGTAGGTAAATAAACCCTTAAATTATAAATATCGTCTACCTTAATTGACTTCACCCGTTCTTGACCTCCAAATCCTGTCCTATCCCTTAATTTGCGACTCCCGTCACATGCTAACTCCCACCACACTTTGTGGGGCAGCATAGACGTCATCTTAAGAGGTAACGGTTTAATGGAATACCTAATCACCACTGATTTAGATACTTTTAGTACGGGGAACAATCCGACGTTTCGTAACTCAGTCAGGGAGGAAGTCACTGACATCACTCTCTGCACCGGTACACTGAAACAAATTTAGGGCGACTGCTGTACTTTGAAGTAGCACTGTTACGTTAAATGGAAAGGTACAACGTGCCCTGTCTTTAAG
>JAAAKG020133659.1:0-14099 GCA_010014905.2 Druon quercuslanigerum | reverse complement strand
ATTTCTATTTTCACGGTGGTTTGAAAAGACATTTTTATAGAAAATTTGTCTTTTTAGCTTGAAAATTTAACAATTTATTGAAAATAGTTTTTTCTTTCCTGGTTCTTTCCTGTTTGGAATGTTAATTATTTTTGGTTTAAAAGTCTGCTCACTATTATTTTTTTAATGAGAATTAATTTATCTTTTGCACTGAAAATGTAATAATTTGTTTGAAATTTTTTTTTTTTTATTAAAAACCCTTTTTTTTGTAATAATTCTTTTATTAAATTTTATTTTAACTTTGCAAAACACGGCGTGTGTTCTTAAAAAAAGGTTTTTTTTAAATCTCTCTAATAGCTTAATGAAAAAAAACCCGACCGGCAATCATAAGTTCTGAGGTACGATTCCCAGTGGAGCCATGGAGAAGATCTTTTTTAGAAAAATTGAATTATAAAATTTTTAATTCAAAGCTTTATCTAATCTGAAAATACGTTAATAGATTCTGTTATTTGAAGAATTAACTTAGATTTTTATTGCTGATTTCTATTTTCACGGTGGTTTGAAAAGACATTTTTATAGAAAATTTGTCTTTTTAGCTTGAAAATTTAACAATTTAGTGAAAATAGTTTTTTCTTTCCTGGTTCTTTTCTGTTTGGAATGTTAATTATTTTTTATTTAAAAGTCTGCTCACTATTACTTTTTGAATCAGAATTAATTTATCTTTTGCACTAAATATTTAATTATTTGTTTGAAAATTTGTTTGTTTTATTAAAAACACATTTTTTTCTGATAATTTTTTTATTGAAATTTCATCTTTTTTGCATTAAAATTATCTTTCTTGTTTAAAGTTCAACTGTCTTCTAAGAAAATCAGTTGTTTGGTATAAATTTTTTGAAATTATTTTTACGTTGGAAATAAACCTTTTTTTGAAAACTTAACTATTTTGTTAAAATGTCATATTTTTCGTAAAAAATTGATTCATGTTTCATAAAAAAATACCGCCTTTGAACGAAAAGTAATTTTTAATTGACATTTAATCGTTCATGGTTTCAAATTAACTTTTTATTGAAAATCCAACCCTCTGAAAAAAATTAATTGGTTGCAGTATTCCATTATTTGATTCTGGAATTGTTTTTGGTTCTAATTTACTAAATGTTATTTGAGAATGCAAATATTTGTTTAAAATACAATTTCTTTTTTAAGTTTAAGAATTAATTTAAAAAAAAGATCTTCTCCATCGCTCCACTGGGAATCGAACGGCAGTACTTCTGATTGCCGGTTGGGTTTCTTTTTCCATTAAAGTACTAGAGAGATCAAGAATGCTTTTTCTGAAACACACGCTTCATTTTGCAAGGTATTAGGTATTAATAAAAGTAAATTTTTTAAAGAATCTGTATTATCATGGCATATAGTAACCTTCGATGATGCAGATGCCATGAAAAATTGACGTAAAACATTAGCACTTTGCAAAACGCAGCGTGTGTTTAAAAAAAAGGATTTTTATTTTAATCTCTCTAGTAGCTTAATAAAAAAAGAACCCGACGGTAATCGGAAGTTCTAAGGTTCGAATCCCAGTGGAGCCATGGAGAAAATATTTTTTTAGAAAATTTAAATTATAATAATTTTTTTTAAAAAGACTTATTTTCAATCTCTCTAGTAGCCTAATGGAAAAGAATCCCACAGCAAACAAAAGTTCTGAAGTTTGATTCCCAGTGGAGCCATGGAGAAGATCTTTTTTAGAAAAATTGAATTTTAATAATTTAAAAAAACAAAATTTTCTTCAATCTCTCTAGTAGCGTAATGAAAAAAAACCAGACCGGCAATCATAAGCTCTGAGGTTCGATTCCCAGTGGAGCCATGGAGAAGATCTTTTTTAGAAAAATTCAATTATAATAACTTTTTATTCAAAGCTCTATCTAGTCTGCAAAGACGTTAATAGTTTCTGTTATTTAAAAAATTAACTTGGATGGTTATTGTTGATTTCTATTTTCACGGTGCGTGAAAAGATATCTTTACTAGTGGGTGGTTACTACCTCTGATGATAATAAAGATTCCTCGAAAAAGTTACTTTTTTGTTGAAAATTCGTATTTTCGGTATTTTTTTGCTTTTTTATTCCAGTATTTATCTGTTTTGATTAAAAAATCTTATCATTTTTATTGAAATAATATCAATTGTTATATTTGTCTTGAAAAATTTATCTATAGTATTAAAAAATTCATATAATTTCTTTAAAAAATCAACCATTTTAGTAGAAGGTTCAAATAGTTGGTTAAAAATTTAACTATTTTGTTGAAAAATTATTTTTTGTGTCATAAAAAATTAATTTTGAAAAAATTGAAATTCAACTACCAGCATATGCGTTGAGCCACTTTTTTTCTTTAAAATTAATGTTTGTAACTGAAAGTGTAATATTTTCATTTTTCATTTAATTTTTTTTTGTTTGAAAATTAATTTTTCTAGTTAAATATTAACTTTTTTGTATAGAAATTTTATATTTTCAAGTTGAAAATAGAATTGCTTTAAAGAAAATTCGGCCTCTAGCTTGGAAGTTTTAGATTCTGACAATTTTTTTTGCTGAAAATTTTTTACTGAAAAATTTGATTTCTATTTTCACGGTGGGTAAAAAGATATCATTAATGCTCGCTGGTTACTATCTCTGATGATAATAGGGATTCCTTGAAAAAGTTACTTTTTTGTTGACAATTCGTATTTTCGGTTTTAAAATTCAACTTTTTTTATAGAAAATTCGTCTTTTTGGCTTGAAAATTTAACAATGTAGTGGAAATCGTTTTTTATTTCCTGAATAAAAGTTTTGCTTTTTTGTTTCAATATTTATCTGTTTTGGTAAAAATCTTATCTTTTTTTATTAAAATAATATCAATTATGATATTTTTCGTGGAAAATTTATCTACATTGTTGGAAAGCGTATGTCTTTTCTTTAAAAATGCAACGATTTGGGTAGAAGGTTTAAATCGTTGGTTAAAAATTTAAATCTTTTTTTGAAAATTTATTTTTTGTTTGGTGAAAAATTAATTTTTTTAAATTGTAGTTGAACTACCTGAATATACGTTGAGCCACTTCGCAAAAGACTTATTTTATCGCTGAAAGATTCATCTCTTTTATTAAAAATTTTTACTACTTCGTTGCAAATTAGTTTTTTTTCTTTAAAATCAATATTTTTAACTGAAAGTGTAAAATTTTCATTTTTCATTAAATTTTTTTTGTTGAAAATTAATTTTTCTGGTTAAAAATTAACTTTTTTATGTAGAAAATGCATATTTTTAAGTTTAAAATAGAACTGCTTTAAAGCAAATTTGATCTCTAGCTTAAAAGTTATAAATTTTGACAATTGTTTATGTTAAAACATTTTTTACTGAAAAATTTGTCTTTTCCATTTTTTGTTGAAAATTGATCTATTTTATTCAAAATTCGCTATTTTGGTAGAAAATTAACATTTATCAGTTTAAAATTCAAATTTGTTAGAAAAAATTCCTTTTTTCTTTAAAATTAATCTATTTGTGTAGATTATAAATTCAACTGTTGCACAAAAAATCTATCTTTTTTCTTTCAAATTATAATAGTTACTGAAGATTTGAGCTAAAAACTAAACTCGCTATTTGAAAATTCTTGATATTTTTTAAAAATTCATTTTTTCGGGGAGATCATAAATATTTGTTTTTGAAAATTCATTTATTTGGTTAAAAAATCGTTTTTTTTTGTTGCTTAAAATTAATTATTTCTTTTACTACAGTTAAGCTTTCATCCTTGGATGTAAATTTATATTTTTTATTAAAAGATTCAAATATTTGCTTTAAATTTCTAGTATTTTTTATTCGTTTTTTTTTGTAGGAAATAATCTTCTGCACTTAAAACTTGTCTTCGTCGTTGAAAATTCATTTTTTGTTGAAAAGTGAACAATTTTATAAGAAATTCAATTTTTTATTTTTGGTTCAGCATTGATCTTTTATAATTGGAAATTTATCTTTTTTTAATTAAAAATTTTTTTATTTCGCTGAAAATTCTTTTTTTTTTGGGTAGAAAATTGTCCTTTTGGTTAACGATTAATTATTTTACATAAAAATTTATTTCTTTGTTTAAACATTAAGTATTATGTTGAGCATTGATCTTTTTCAGTTGCCAATTTAACTATTTTGTTGAAAAATAAATTATCAAATTAAAAATTAATTTATTTTAAAAATTTTAATTAAAAATTGTTTTATTCCGTCTACAAAAGTTTCTACAATAAAAGTCTTTTAAAATTAAAAATCTGGTATTCTAATAGTAATAGTCAGAAAATGAAAAGTTTGTCAGCAAAAAAATCTGCAAAAACTTAGGACATTTTTAAAAGTAACTTTTGCAGTCACCCCCTTCAATATAGTTTTTCTTTTATTTTATGCATTTTTTTATAATTAGGTGCTTATTTCTTTCTTTTATCTGGCTGAAAATAAGCGGAAATAAAGTTTCGTTAAAAGTAATGTAAATCGTAATGAGAAGGCATAAAAAGAAATTATCTCAAGGTGTTTCTGTTAAATTGAGGTATTTTTAACCACAGCGTTCTTGCAAGAAAAGGAAGTCTGGAAAACTTGCACTCGTTTTGCCGTGAGAAACTCTATATCTTTCTCTTGGGAGCATATCGCAACTGTAAAACTAATATGCGATTCATTCTGATTTTCCCATCCGCGGCAATATTCACAAATTAAGATAAGTTTTTACATAAAAAATTAGTTTAGGAAAATTTGTTCCTAAGATTCAAGAGTTGTCGATTTTTCTTTTTAATTTAAATATGTTTTAAAAAAAGGACATTGTTTAAAAAAAGGTTTTATTTTTCAGGTATGATGATTTCAGGGTTTTTAAAAAAGGATTTTTCTTTCAGTATCAGAATGCAAATATTTGTTTGAAATACAATTTCTTTTTTAAATTTAAGAATTAATTAAAAAAAAAGATCTTCTCCATCGCTCCACTGGGAATCGAACCGCAGTACTTCCGATTGCCGGTTGGGTTTCTTTTTCCATTAAACTACTAGAGAGATCAAGAATCTTTTTCCTGAAACACACGCTTCATTTTGCAAGATATTGGGTATTAATAAAAGTAAATTTTTCAAAGAATCTGTATTATATCTGTATTATATCTGTATTATATCTGTGGAAATCTCAAGTAATATATTTTTCATTGCGAAATCTACAATTTTTGTAAAAATTAGCATCATGGAAAAAGAACGCGACGGCAATCATAAGTTCTGAGGTTCGATTCCCAGTGGAGCCATGGAGAGAATCTTTCTTAGAAAAATTGAATTATAATAATTTTTTTTAAACAGATTTTTTTTCAATCTCTCTAGTAGCATAATTAAAAAAGAACCCGACCGGTAATCATAAGTTCTGAGGTTTAATTCCCAGTGGAGCCATGGAGAAGATCTTTTTTAGAAAAGATGCATTATAATAATTTTTTTTTAAAAGATTTTTTCTTTCAAACTCTCTAGTAGCATAATGAGAGACGAACCCGGCGGCAATCATAAGTTCTGAGGTTCGATTCTCAGTGGAGCCATGGAGAAGATCTTTCTTAGAAAAATTAAATAATAATAATTTTTTTTTAAAGATTTTTTTTTCAATCTCTCTAATAGTTTAATGAAAAAAGCCAGACCGGCATTCATAAGTTCTGAGGTTCGATTCCCAGTGGAGCCATGGAGAAGATCTTTTTTAGAAAAATTGAATTATAATAATTTTTTATCCAAAGCTATCTAGTCTGAAAAGACGTTAATAGTTTCTGTTATTTGCTTAAATTTAAATAATAATAGAACCCAACGATAAAATCTAACTGTTTGTAGCTGAATGTTAAATATTTTTGATTCGCCAGTCTGCTTACTATTATTTTTTGGATCAGAATTAATTTATCTATTTGCACTAAAAATGTAATTATTTGTTTGAAAATTTGCTTATTTGATTAAAAACACATCTTCTTTGATGGTGATTTTTTTTAATTAAAATTTTTTCTTTTTTGGCTTAAAATTATCTTTCTTGTTTAAAATTCAACTGTCTTCTGAAAAAATCAGTTGTTTGGTTTAAATTTTATAAAATTATTTTGTAGATCAACTACTTTGTTAAAATTGCATATTTCTCATGAAAAATTCATTCATATTTCATTTTGAAAAATTTATCGTTTTTGATAGAAAAGTAATTTGTAATTAAAATTTCATCGTTCATGGTTTCAAATTACCTTTTTTTTTGAAAATCCAACCATCTACTAAAAAAATTAATTAGTTACAGAATTCATTTATTTGATTCTAAATGGAATTGTTTTTTGTCCTAATTTAATAAATTTTATTTGATAATGCGAATATTTTGTCAAAATACAATTTCTTTTGTAAATTTTGTTTGAAAAAATTTTAATATTTGCTTAAAAATAAATTTTTTTGATAATTCATGATTCTTGGCTAAACATGTACTTTGCTGTTAAAAATTTAACTCAATCGATTTTTTTAATTGAAAGTTTACCTACTTCATTACAAATAAAAATTTTGAGAGTTAATTTTTAAGTTGGAAATTTAACTACTAGGTTGAAAAATAATATTTTTTAGGTAAAAATTAACTATATAGAAAACTGCTTTATGGAAAATTAATCGGGTTTGCTCGAGGATTTTAATATTTTTGGTTTAAATGTCAACTATTAGTTTTTTTTTGCAAGTTCATCTATTTTGTATTTAAAATTTAAATAATTATTCCAACTTTAGGCTACTTTGTTAAAAAATTAATTTTTTAGTTAAAGAATAATCTTCTTTGTTGTAAAATTATTTTATTTGTGGAAAATCCTTCTTTTATTTGAAAATTAATACTTTTCGAATAAAAATGTATCTGTTCCATTTTTGGTTGAAGACTGATCTTTTTGCCAGATAATTTATATATTGTGATCAAAACCCAACTATTTTGTTAAAAAAATGTTCTCTTTTGGTTGATCTAAATTGCTTTAATCTAAAATTAAAATCCTTGTTGGTGGAAATATCAGTTAATATATTTTTCATTGGGAAATCAACAATTTTTGTGAAATTTTGTGTAAAAAACAATTTGTTTTCTTTGTATTTAAAATTATTGTTTTAATTAAATGTGATCTATTTGTTTGTTCTAGTTGTTTGATTCAACAAAATTAAAAATTTTTTTTTTAACACGTTTAATTGTTTTTAGTATTATTTTGTATAAATTTTTCTTAATCAAACCTTTAGATGAAAATCAAATAGTTTTAAAACTCATATTTCATGGTTGGAAATAAAACTTTTTTTGAAAATTCAAATATTTTGTTAAAATTGCATATTTCTCGTGCAAAATTAATTCATGTTTTCTTTTTGAAAATTTATCGTCTTTGATAGAACAATAGTTTTTAATTAAAATTGTATAGCTCATGGTTTCAAATTAACTTTTTTCTGAAAATCCAACCGTCTACTAAAAAAATTAATTGGTTACAGAATTCATTTATTTGATTCTAAATGGAATTGCTTTTGGTTCAAATTTAATAAATGTTATTTCAGAATGCGAATATTTGTTTAAAATACATTTTCTTTTTAAATTTTGTTTTTAAAAATCTAAAGATTTGCTTAAAAATAAGTTATTTTGGTAATTCATAATTCTTGGCTGAACATGCACATTATTGTTAAAAATTAACTATATAGAAAACTACTTTATGAAAAAGGTATCAAATTTGGTCGAGGATTTAAATATTTTTGTTTGAAATTTCGTATTTGTTTTGTTTAAGTCAGCTGATTTTGTTTTAAAAAAATGAATTTTTGAATAAAATATCAATTATCAAAAGTTTTTGCAAATTTATCTATTTTGTATTTAAAATTTAACTAATTAATTTAACTTTAGGCCCCTTCGTGAAACAATTAATTTTTGGTTAAAGATTAATCTCCTTAGTTGGGAATTTATCTATTTTGTGGAAAATCATTCTTTTTTTTTGAAAATTAATACTTTTCAACTAAAAATTTATCTGTTCCATTTTTTGTTGAATACTGATATTTTTGACAAATAGTTTATCTATTGTGTTTAAAATCCAACTATTTTGTTTAAAAAAATTTCTTTTTGGTTTATCTAAATTGTTTTTATCTAAAATTAAAATCCTTGTTGGTGGAAATATCAGTTAATATATTTTTCGTTGGAAAATCAACAATTTTTTGTAAAAATTCATGAGTTGAGATTTAAATATTTCGGTAAAACCTAATTTGTTTATTTTAAAAAAAATTTCCTAAAATTAAAAAAAATATTTTGTAGCAAGTTTAATTGTTTTTCGTATTATTTTGTATAATTTTTTTTGGTTTAAACGTTTAGTTGAAAATAAAATACTTTTAAAACTCATATTTCATGGTTGGAAATAAATCTTTTTTTTGAAAATTCGACGTAAAAATCTCACCTTTCTCGTGAAAAATTCATTCATATTTCATTTAGAAAATCTAAAAAAAAACCGTCTACTAAGAAAATTAATTGGTTGTAGAATTCAATTATTTGATTCTAAGTGAAATTGTTTTTGGTTTTATTTTAATAAATTTTATTTGAAAATGTAAATATTTGGTTAAATACAATTTCTTTTTTAAATTTTGTTGTTAAAAATTAAACATCTAAAAAATTCGATTTTTTACATTGAAAGCTTAATCACTTTGTTACAAATAAAACTGTTTCATTAAGAGTTAAATTTTTAGTTGAAAATTCAACTATTAGGTTACAAAATATTTTTTTTGTTGAAAATTAAATGTATACAAAACTGTTTTATGGAAAATTTATCGGATTTTGTCGAGGATTTAAATATTTTTGGTTGAAATCTCGTATTTCTTTTGTTCAAGTTAGCTGATTTTGTTTAAAATCAAAATAGATTTTTTGTTAAAATATTAACTATTAAATTTTTTGTAACTTTATCTATTTTGTATTTAAAATTTAACTAACTCTTTCAACTTTAGGCCAATTCGTTAAAAAATTAGTTTTTGTTGTCTCCTATTGATGAAATTCACCTAACTTTTACAAAAAATAAAAATCTTTATTTAAAAGTAAACTATTGCATTTTATCTTGAAAGTGGAATTTTTTCTTCTTCCGTGACTAAAAAATTTTTATTTCATGAAAATTTGTCTCTTTGGTTTAAAAAATTTACCTATACTGTGAAGGGTAAACTACTTCTAAAATGTTTGTAAGAAAATAATTCCAAAAAATTCTTTTGATTATACTATTTGTTAATTTACTTTCTTAAAAATGCATTACTTTTTCGTTGAAGATTCATGATTTCAGGGCAAAATTAATCTCGTTAAAAACTGGAAATATTTCGTTCAAAATTCGTCTTTTTTCTAGAAAATAATATCAGCATTTAAAATTTGTCTTTTTTTAGCAAAAAGTTGCACTAGTTTGTTAAAAATTTCGTGTTTTCGTTGAGGATTTATAATTTTGATTTAGAAATTCATCTTTGTAGCTAAAAAAAAAATTTGAACCAATAAGATTAATTCTTACTAAATAGATGAATTTTGAAACAAAATACATAAATTTTTAACGAAAAATGGAATAGATCATTTTTACTTAAAACAATCATTTTGGATAAAAAGAAAACGAATTTTTACTAAAATTGTTAATTTCTCAACGAAAAATATATTTATTGACATTTCAACCATCATTTTAACTTTAGATGAAAAAAACTCTGATCAACCAAAAAAGACAAATTTTTTAACAAAATAGTTGGATTTTAAATACACTAGATAAATTATCTGCCAAAAAGATCAGTATTCAACCAAAAAAGAAATAGATAAATTTTTAGTTGGAAAGTATTAATTTTCAAAAAAAAAATGGATTTTCCACAAAATAGATAAATTCCCAACTAAGGAGATAAATCTTTAACCAAAAACTAAATTTTTCAGCAAAATGCCTAAAATTTAAATAATTAGTTAAATTTTAAATTCAAAATAGATGAATTTGCAAAAAAATTGAGTAGTTGATATTTTAACCAAAAATACATTTTTTTTAAACAAAATTAGCTGACTTAAACAAAACAAATAGGAATTTTCAACAAAAAATATGTAAATCCTCGATCAAACCTAAAAAAAACTTTCATAAAGTAGTTTTCTATATAGTTAATTTTTAACTAAGAAAAATTATCTTTTAACCTAATAGTTGAATTTCCAACTAAAAAATTAATTCTCAATCAAACAGTTTTAATTGTAACCAAGTAGTGCAATTATCAGTTTAAAAAATCGATTTTTTTAGAAGTTTATTTTTTAGCAACAAAATACACATTTAGCCAAGAATAAAGAATTATCAAAAAAGTTTATTTTTAAGTAAATCTTTAGATAAAAAAAAAATTAAGAATTTGTATTTTAACCAAATATTTGCATTTTCAAAAAACATTTATTAAATTAGAACCACAAACAATTCCATTTAGAATCAAATAACTAAATTTGGCAACAAATTAATTTTTTTAGGAGACGGTTGGATATTCAACAAACAGTTAATTTTAAACCATGAACGATGAAATTTTAATTAAAAATTACTTTTCTTTCAAAGGCGGTAAATTTTTTTTAATGAAACGTGAATCAATTTTTTACGATAAAGACAACATTTTAACAAAATAGTTGAATTTAAAAAAAAAGGTTTATTTCCAACCTACAATATAATTAAAAAAAAATAAACCAAACTAATTTTTTCAGAAGACAGTTGAATTTTAAACTAATTAATTAAAACTAAATTATGATTAAAAATTAAATAAAACTAATTATTAATTTCTACAGAAAATTCGCTTTTTTTCAAGTTCAACAATTTGGATGAATTTTTTATTCTGCCGTGACTAGAAAATCTTTATTTCATGAAAATTTGTATCTTTGGTATAAAAAATTCACCTCTACTGTGAAAGGTAAACTACTTCTAAAATGCTTGCAAGATAATAATTTTAAAAAGTTGTTTTGATTATACTCCTCGTTAATTTATTTTTTTAAAAATGCATTAATTTTTCGTTGAAGATTCATCATTTTAGTAGAAAATTAATCTGTTAAAAAGTAAAAATATTTTTTTTTAAATTCGTCTTTTTTCTAGAAATTAATATCAGCATTTAAAATTTGTCTTTGTTGGCAAAAAGTTGCATTAGTTTGTTAAAAATTTCATTTTTCCGTTGAAGATTCATAATTTTGGTTTAGAAATTTATCTTTGTAGTTAAAAATCTAAATATTTTGTTGATGAACCTTTTTTTTAAATTAATTTTATGTACTAAAAACTTAACATTTCCATTTTTTGTTAAAAAAATAGTATTTTTAGCTGCAAATTCAAATATTTTAGCTACAAATGCATATATTTTCTCCGAAATAATTATATTTTTTGGTAAAAAAAATTGATCTTCTTGGTTCAAAATTAATTTCTTAACAATTAATTTTTTCTGTTGAACAGTCATAATTTCAGTTAATAATTTATCACTTGGTTTGAAAAATGAACTATTTTGTTGAAAATTCCAGTTTTTGTTACAAATTGATCCTTTTTAATTGAGAATGCAACTATTTGGTTAAAATTTCATATATTTTATTTAAAAAGTCGTCTCTGTTGTTAAAACTTATTCTTCACTACAAATTAATTCTTTTGGTTAAATATTCATGTGTTCAGTTGGAAATTAATATCTTGGGTTAAAAAATTAGGAATTTTTTCTCAATAATTTTTTTTATATTTAATTCCATAAGGTGCCTAAATTTTTTTTTATTGAAAAAAATATTTCCCTGTTAAAGAACATTTTGGTCTCTAAAGTCAGCAGCTTTTTTTACACAACTTTTAATATTCTAGTCATTATTTGCAATATTCAATTAACAAGTAGAATAAAATGAGATGGAGATTATCGTTAAATAAAGTTAAGGCTCAAGTGAGTTAACATAAAAATTATTAAATAGAGTCATTAGTGAAGTAACCAGCTTTTACGAGCTAATATGTTTCCATTTACGAGCGGCGAAAACCACTGATTCAACGTAATTCCACTTCTGCCTCGAGTAGGTCACGCCATTTCGCACACGCGCGAATTTTGCGGTTTCATTACATTAGAATTAAGCTTGCATTTTTCATCAGAACGAGCGCTCAAATCTGTTTTGCATTGACGAACGACCCAAATGTAGAAATTTCGACAGAAAAGTTGGAATTTCTTCGGGGGCTCTTAAATCACGCCCATGATATTAAAGAAGATTTATCATAAATGGAAAATTGTTAAAAAATGTCATTCTTTTTAAGTAAATATTTTTGCGATTTCATTTGATAAATCTCTCTAAAAAAAATTGTAATCTCTGTAGCTTAGGTGGTAAATGCATTGAACTGGAAATCTTAATGATCTGGGTTCGGATCCCAGCGGAGCCAGAGAATAATTTTTTGGCAATTTGAGAATAAAATCAATATTGAAGAAAAAAACGTGCACACAGTGTGCGGTAGTGGGGTCACACGGCAGAAGTTAAGCCTTTGATCGCATCCTAAGAGAGTGAAGAGAGTGATGCACTAGGCTTAGAATGGCAGTAGTGGGGATGCCAAATTGGAGTATATAGGGCAATTGTGAATCGCCGCATAAAAGATGGTTTTTTAATCACCAAAGATGAATTTTTAACCAAATAATCGAATTTTTTAATTGCATAAACTCAACTGAAATCAAAAACATTTGTGTTTTCAACCAAATAGTTAAATATTCAATCTAAGAAAACGCATTGTTTACTGCATAGTTAAATTTTCACCTATAAAGATAAATCTTTAGTTAAACAGTTAAATTTTAATAAAATTAATTATCAATTAAATATATCAATTTCCAAACAAATAGCTGAATTTTTAACTAAAAATTTTCACTTTTCAACCAAAAATTTTTGCGTTTTTATTTGATAAATCTCTAAAAAAAAATACAAAATCTTGTAATCTCTGTAGCTTAGGTGGTAAATGCATGAAACTGGAAATCTTAAAGATCTAGGTTCAGATCCCAGCGGCGCCAGAGAAATTTTTTTTTTAATTTTAGAATGAAATCAATAATAAAGAAAGAAAATACAGTGTGCGGTAGTGGGGTCGCACGGAAAAAGTCAAGCCTTAATGGATTACTGTTGAAATTAAAAAAAAAAATGTGTACCGAGAAAATCTGGCTATTCGTACAAACAATTTGATGCAAATAGTCCACGGTCTTATTTAAAACCAAATATAGATTTTGGCAGATGTAGAACAAAAAATTTAGAAGCTTCTCAAGAATTTTGGAATTCTTCAGAAGAATGAAAACAATTTTGTAAAAAAATTGAAAGTGAGCATTTATTTCAAAAAATTAATTTGAAGAGCATATTTAAAAAGATTTAAAAAGATATTTAAAAATAATAAAAATTAATTTAGAGTATTTGAAAGAAATTTTTTCAATTCGGAATAAATAAAAAAGAATTCGTAGGTCAAATTTTAGGGAAAATTCGAATAATTTTAAAAGATAATTGAAAAAAATGTTAAAATAACTAAAAATTTGAAAGATATGAAGCAACATGTAACATTTCCAGATTTTAAAACAAAATTTTAAAGCAAGTTAAGGGTTTTTTAATTATTCAAAATAAGAATAACTTTTATTTTAAGAAGTGTTCAGTTTATCAAAAAATTAATTCGCCCTATTTTTAATGTTTCTAGCTTAAAATTATTAAATTGATATAATTTTGAAAAATGTTGAATGCATTGATTGATTTTTTAATTTAGTGCTTAAAAAATAATAATTTGGATTTATATTTTTGCCATCGAATCTGAAACATTGAATTCAATAATTTACAAAAAAAAGTATATTTCTAATTTGTCAGCTTAACTGCATTTAATTTCAAACTTTTCAGTTAAAAAGTTTTAGTAACTTCTATTTTAAACGTGTAAATTATCGAGAATTTGTTTACAACAATTTTAAATAAAAAAACTTTTAAACTTCAGTTTTAAAAGTTTAAAATTCAAGAGTTCTGCTTTAAGTTCTTGAATTTGCAGCTCCATGTTTATTATTTCAAATGGAAATTTATTTGGCTTAATAGTATGATTTTTTACATTCTCATCAGAGAAGGTATTAGATTTGTGCAAAATTTGACCCACCCCCCCCCCGGTTTTTTTCAAATGTCCACGTTTTGAGACCCCCTGAACCCAAAAAACAGGTTTTTACGAATGTGTC
>JAAAKG020133657.1:0-14099 GCA_010014905.2 Druon quercuslanigerum | reverse complement strand
TTTCAGTTTTTCTATGAGTCTATGATTTTTAAATATATTTGTTATAATAAACAATATATTTACTAATGCTTTTTTTTTGCTTTTACATGTTTTAAAACCTAATACAAAATTATAACAGATACTCATCATAATTAAAATTGTCGGAAGATATTTTCTTTATTGAAAGAATGACATCAGCTTAAAATAAAAAGTGTTTCGTATCAACAAAATGTGGCTATGAGTACATTCTTCGGTTTTCCACAGCAAATAATTATATCGTGTATATGAACATCAGAGCTCTTAACCAGATCAGCGATTTTCTTTAAACTGGGAAAAATAATAGTGTTGGATAGGTAAAAGATTGTGGTAAAATATTTTTGAGAAAATTTAAAAATTGTCCGAATTACGTCACTTTGAACTTTTTGATGAATTTTTTTAAAAATACTCCATCTCAGAAATTTTCTAAGCGATTTTCATCAAATTTATAGGTGTTATGTAAAATGTAGTACTCTTTCTTCTATAAAATTAAAGAAAAAAAAGTCAAAATTTCAAATAAAGAATGTCAAAAAAAAATTTTTTTTTGATTTTTCGTTTTGAGCATACAGCTCTGTTTTTGTTTACTTTCTTCTGTCAATCTTGATACAGCCTACCAGGTCAATAAATATACTTTAATGTGAAATCCTATGAAGCTTATTCATGTTGATTTTCCAATGTTACAGCCAAAATAGTCATAAATGTTCATGTTGTGCTCGTTTGTTTTTGTTTACTTTCTTTTGTATATTGTGATAGAGCCTACCAGGTTACTAAATATTCTTTAATGTGAAATCTCATAAAGTTTATTTATGTTGAGTTCACAATATTATAAATACATCTGTACATTACCGAAAAAAGTTTACAGACTCAGTTTGTATTGCAAAAAGTTTATATTATTTGTTTATTACTTTTATTAGTCCTGTTCTACACTAAAAATAAGTTTTTTGTCTAGAAAGATATTTTTTAGTCGCATAAGCCTTTTATTTTCGTTATAATAGTTTCTAGAGTTTAAGTTTTAAAAGGCGTAGGAAACTTTTAAAAGAATTTGTAGCAATAGCTCCAGTCATTCGCTGTTATAATCCGCGTAACAAAAAGGGACATTGGATAAAACGTGGTACAGCAAGGCTTCGCCGAATCACAAAAGATATTTCTACTGCAAAAAAATTATCTTCTGAAAGTATGGGAAAATACATTTGTGTTTCATGTTTACTTACATTCTCTGATGATGCTGATCACAGTCTGAGAAATGTAATTAGACCATCTATCTTAACTGCTTTTTCTAGCGATGCAAATCATAAAGTTTTAATTCCAATTCACGATCAGCTTGATAAGCAAAATAACTCAGATGCTAAAGAAGTTGACAACACAGAAGCAGAAATAGAAAATGGTAATGATGAAAATGTTGTAAAAACAGAATATGAAAATCAAATGGTTCGCGATAAGGAAGCAATCCTAAATTTAAATAAAATTCTTTAACTTCTGAAAGTTTCACCGATTAATAATTCGAAGGATCGTCGTTCAATAAAGGCCGAAGAGCTTAAGGTTCAAGAAATAAAGAAAGCTCTTGATATTGAGTTGAAGAAAGTATTTTATATTAGGCAAAATAATAACAACGAAATAAATGACCTGGTTGATAAACTCAAAGAAAAATTGTCTGAAACGAATAATAAATCAGAAAAAGTAAAATTCTTAACTATGCTACCGATTAGTTGAGGAATTCGTCGCATGCAAACTACGTTTACGTAGCATATAGTTTGGCACGCACTGCGAAAAAAATTCATACTGCACATGGAATTGGTTCTTCGCCTAATCCCAGATTATCAAAACGACTTTCACAAGAGACGGAAACACATGTCCATTGTTTTTATTATTACAACGAATGTAGCCGAGACATGCCTGGTCTAAGAGACTTCATATCAGTAAAAAGGAATGGAAAACGTTCGTTAATGAAAAAGCCACTAGCTTTTGGGAAACCTTAAAAAGCTATACGTTACATCAAAGGAAAAGTATCCTTTCTGCGATATCCGGTTCTCCAAATTTGCAGAATTAAGACCCACAGAGTACATTTTGGCTAAAAGTAGTAGCACGCATTCAGTCTGCGTTTGTAAAATCCATCAGAATCCAAAACTAATAATATCTGGAGCAAGACTGAATCGGCTTGCAGAAGCCGAGACAGCGAATCATTTTCTTGGAAATGTCCTGAAGTTGAAAAACTTGTTAGATAAGAAATTTATTGACCAAATTACATACAAACAATGGACAGTGACAGATCCTTCAATGTTAGGAAATGAAGTATTAGGAACTAGCTGATGACTATTTTAGGAAATGTAGCGACAAATTACCTGAACTTTTAAAGCACGATTTTCTAGCAAAGGCGCAGAGCAAGTTTTTAAAAGATATCAAAGAATCTCTAGAACCAGGAGTTTTTGTGATACTCTGTGATTTTGGCGAAAACTTTTCTCCTGTAATTCAAGACTGTGTTCAAGATCATTACTGGAGTAATGAACAAATAACGATTCACCCATTCGTTCTTTACTTTCAAGAAAATAATTAATTAAAACACGAAAGTTATATGATCCTTTCTGAATGCCTCAATCAGAATGCAACTACTGTCAATTTGTACATCAAGAAATTGATTGAAAAAGAAACGAAAAACGACACGCATCTGGGGTTTTTAATGGAAATATTTTGACCATTTTTAATTTTAATACGTTTTGGCTGTTTTACATCCAGTTACTTTAAAACTGTTCAGTAAATAATGCTAGGGATTAAATTCTAGGGTTGTTTAATAATTTTTCTGGGTTAATGTAAATATTTTAGCTACTTTCAATTTAAATGTTTTTTGGCCTATGTATTTCTAGTTATTTCAGAACTGTTCCGTTAAATGTACTAAGGGTGGATTTCGATATAAAATTTTTTTTTTTTTTTTGTGGGAACATAATCTAAGGTTTTTTTAAATTAAATATTGCGACCGTTTTTTATTTAAATATTTAAAAGCCATTTTACATCGAGTTACTGCCGAATTGTTTTATGAAATACGGTAGGAGTTGAATTTCGTGGTTTGTTTAATATTATACTACCGTACAAACTAAAAGGATACATAAGGGACATTACGGCTTAGGGTTATTCTCTTAAAGTTGGCAACGAAAGAGACGATCTAAGCAGGGCAGTGTAGTTGGGTTCAAAAGATAGACTAGAGTTTCGTCAATGTAAATATTGTGACTACTTTCAATTTAAATCTTTCCTGGCCGTTTTACCATGATTTACTTCCGAAATCTTTCATGAAATGTACTACGCGAAGATATTGGTGTTGTTTAATTTTATCGCTGGGTTGAGAACATAATCAGAATTTTAAAGTACAAGTAGAGTGGGCGCTACGAATTTACTTTCAAAAACAAGCTCTGGTTACCGTGCGTTTAAGAATTTTACAATTTCAATAGAAAGTTTGAATTTTAGGCTTTTAAAAAATATCAGCTCAGATTTTTGGGCTTCTGCCCTGATCGTTATAAACTAAACCTTTTATCGCACGTATATTTTACTTTGTCAGTAAAAAAGTTATTTTGTGATTTTTACAGTGTAAAAAGAGTCTTTCGTTTTCGAGATCAAAAATGCTAATTTGGATTGTTGGCTCTAACTCTTAAAGCCGATGACCAACCTCTTGGTATGCAGGCAGTATGTTTGGGCCCCTTGAAAAGTCAAATTCTTCTTTATTAAAAGGTATTTGACTTTTTAGATATAGAGGTAATTTTCGAAAAAAAATTTCAAGAAATCAAGGTCACAAAAATGACTCGACTCTACTTTATTTTTTTTCTTGGTTTAAGTTTCTACGAAAGTGGTGGATTTTTTTACACAGAGGTAGTTTTTAAAGTTGTTATGCGGTGCATTCATGAGCTCAGAGTAATCCCAAAATTCTTATGCATTTTAAGTTTTACGAATTTTCTTTTTTTTGGGGGGTTTTTTTAACGCTGGGGTTCAGAAAAAGTGGGTGGTACCATCGGTTTCAGGTGGGGCTCTCTAGGTGAGGCTCTCCAGGTGACAGTGTCTCAGGATCAGGACAACGGGATAGAGCGTCAGGCAGTTCGTTGTCTTTACCAGGGCAGTGTTTGATATCAAACGTATATCGGCTAAGGAAAACAGGCTGTTGTCCTAATTTGTCTCATGTGTCCTGTTGACGTTCTAGGCAGGTCAGTGTCTTGCTATCGGTGCGAAGTATAATTTGCCGATCCTCCAAGTATAGCCGGAAGTGGGTGATCGCCCAGAAAATAGCAAGACATTCCTACATGTTGCAGTAGTTGGCTGCTTTCGTCCCAGAGAATTTAGCTCTGGCCTTCGGTGTGTTTGTTTTTTGAGCATCTATATTCCGTCGGTAGGTACGACTGAGCATTAGTAAATCCGTCATGATGGCTATGGTTTCCGAATAGTGCGGTATGTGCTCATAAAGCCAATTCATGGTACCCAGTAAGGATTGCAAACTTTACGGGTGCGAGGAGTACGAACGAGAGCATCGCCTGAAGGTGCTTAGGTTGCGGGAAGTTTCCTTCTAAAGAGATGACATGTCCGAGGTAAGGCAGGCTGCATTGTCCACATTTATACTTTTGAGCTGAGCAAGTAAGTCCATAAATGCTGAGCCTCTCGAACACCAACGCTAGATACCGAAGGTGCTGTTCCCAGTCTTTCAAATAGATAATGATGTCGGCTAAGTAATCGATGGTAAATTAAACCCAGTAATTAACGAGTGCGTGGCGCACCAGAGTTTGAAAGGTGCTGGGTTCGTTTTTAGACAGAATAGCATAATTCTGAATTGATACTGACCGCAGCTTGGTGTGGTAAAGGCGGTATACCTACGAGATTCCGCGGCCAATGGAATTTGTCAGTATCCGCTTTTTAATTTCAGCGTAGCGAATATTTTATTACACCCAGGTCCTTTAAAATTACATAAATACGGGATAAGCGCTTAGAAGCATCCACGGTTTTTTTATTAATGCATCGATAATCTATACAACAATACAATAATGGAGGAGCTGTATGGTGAATTTTCTGGTTCGATCATTCCGTCAGCGAGCATGTCGCGTAGAGGTATGCCTTGGTGAAAGATTGAGGCATGCCTTTCTGCTACGCTGTGAAATCGGCCTTGTAGTTCCGGAGAAAAATCGTACTCTAATTTTGGTAAGCAGGGGTTAACGACTGGTTGTCTGGTCTCGGAAATCAGTTACAATCGATTTCGGTCATGAGCTCCGAGGTAGATGCATCCTAGACAATGCTCGTAGATAACTACGGGTTGTTCAAAACAAGATATTCCGAATACCAATTCACTTGAGAGGTCATGACTGACCAGGAAATTTCCAGGGTATTCTTGTCCTCCGGCTTTAGGTGCTAAGTGCATTGACCCGATTAGATTGACCACTGATCCTCGGGCCGCAAGTCTAGCGTAAGGTGGGCTGGGTCCAAGTGATCGTAACTGGACGTCTCTCATAAGGTATGCGTGGACAAAATTATCCGAAGAACACGGTCTATGTAGGTAAAGGTTTTTTTTTCACCGAAGCGTACACGAAGGCTCGAGAGGCGAGGTGGCTAGGCGGCCGCCCTGGTCGCCGCGCTTCGCTAGTTTTCCTGAGCAGATTCCTACCTTCAAAATTGCAAAACTGGACAGTTGCGGTGATAGTGATTTTCTGGACAATAATTGCACGAAGGAGCGTACCGGCGACGTTCGACTCCGTTGTTGAGGGATCCGGTTGCGGTTGGTACTTACTTCGCTTCTTCTTTCTTCGGCTTCTACCGTGTGTGCTCTTCAGCTTTTTCCATTTCTGTTCCTGCAGCGCGATGCATCAGTTTCCCGAAATTCTGCAGGAAAGAGGCACGAATGACCCGGCGTATGGATGGCCGCAGGGAATCCAGAAGAATTCAGACGACCTCTTTTTCTGCAGCAGTGGGTTGATGACGCAGAGCCAGCATGTACTTTTTTTGTAGATATACGGCTACAGGTTCCTTTTTACTTTGTTTTCGCCAGTAGAGCTGCACGTTTAAACGTATGAGTGTGACGAGCTTTTAATATTTCTGACAAAGAATCTCGGTGAACGAAGATGGACTGAATCAGGAGGACCTAGTCGTTGGTAGTTAGTAGACCCATAGGAGCTGCGGGCCGCGTGAGGTAATGGTGTACCAAACGAGTGGTGGGCCGCACGGTAGTCAAGGATAATTCTGGTTGTGTCTGATAGGCCGGCCGATATTTGAAAGAAGATCACTCCTATGCTAGACCCCCGCTCTTCGATGAGTCTAGCCCCGGGCTGAAGTGATGTCTGTAAGTATGCGATAAACTGCGTGCTCAGAAACAATGATGCAGAGTTACTGGTGGCAATAAAGTAGATCGCGTTGAGCCGTCCATGTCGGACGACAAAAGAGGTTGATTCTGTGCGGGCTCTAAAACGACTGTGCCCGGTTCTGGAAAGTCTCGATTCATTCGGTCACTTGATTTTGCATGTGGAGTTGTTTGGTCCCGTCTGTGGGGGCTACCTGCTTGTAGTGAGTAGCCTGGAGAGTTTTCTATGTTGCAGGAGTCAAGCACCACCGGATGTTGTTGACGGGTGATGATGGTACGTTTTACGACGCTCTTCTTCGTAGCAGCTAGCGTATGAAGCACCATGTCCCGTTTTATTTTTTTTATGCAACAGAGAAGAGCAGGAAGTCTTACGGATCGTGAAAACGTGAAAAGTAGTCAAGTTTCGTGTCCCGGGTTGGGCCGCCAAATAATACATTGCGGGTTGTAGACGACTAGAAAGTATCCCACGTTCTATGTTTTGTTGACCCAGAGGCGGGCCGGTGCTTCAATCGAGAGTATTGCCTAAATTCTTCCAGCGTTTGTCCTCCGGTTCGTTTTTTGGACTCTTATCTCTGGCCTTGCGTTTTACTGTCACGTACTTTTAAAGTATGTACGGAGGATAAAATCCCTCTCCTTTGGATCTTGGTGAAACTCTGTTAGATTCCTTAAGTTTGCCGGATAGGCCAGTAATCCTCTTGCCCTCGGCTTCTCTTTTCGTGAAATTCTTATTTCAGATAACGGCTTCCAGGTAACCGGATTGTGTCCATTCGAAAATGGTTCGGCCTGGTAAAATAGAAAACCCTCCTCATTGTGTCGGGTGATGACCAACGCTCGATCCTGTTTCGGGTCAAACGGTATTTAGGTCCTTCTGCCAACTGAGAACTTGTCCCGAACACTCTGCCGTACGTCACAAGCCTTACGTGGCGTGCCTAAACCGGCGGGCAGTTGAAGTAACCGACCGGGTAGAGTTATCAGTGACTCCTGTAGGTTGGCCACCTCCTGGTGGCCGTCGGTGCTGACACTGGTCGCCTCCTTGTGATCGCGGATAACAGGACGGGGTAGCTCCTGGTGACCGTCGGTGATGGGACGAATGTCCCTTGGTGATAACCCGCGAGGGCCTTTTACTTCATCTGGGCTTCCCTCTGCCTCTTATCGTGGCCCATTTATCCGTCGTCTGTCTGTTAGGACGCCTAGGTTGTAACTACTAGATGTGTCTGGATGATTGGGAAGACGAGGACTGGCAGATAGTGTCTATGAAAGTTGAAGCGATTTGTTATTCGATCCTGCCTTACTTTAAGAATCGGCAATTAGTCGATGTCACTCGGGAGCCTAGTGTGTCTAGTCCCTCGAGCCCATTTGTTCACTTTTGCCAGGCGACTTACCGCGTATGCTGCTTTTGCAGTTATCGCGAGGTGTAGGGGTTATTCACAGAGCATGAAGCACATCGCCACCGTGGCCATCAGATCACGGCCGCATGAAGAAGCCTCGTTTTAAGGACAGCGGATTATAGCCATGCAATCATTTTAGGCCCTATTCCCGACGTCAATCCAAAAGCTCTCCTACACATCCAAAAAGTCATAATGAATTTCCTGCATTGGGTCTCCAGGTTCTGTGCTTAGTTCAGTTAGCTATCTAGGAATACTCTCAGATATTTAACCGAGTCTGAAAACATCAGCCTTGCACCACAAAGAACAGGAGCGTCAACTTTGGACATCTGATAATTCTTTGTGAAAATAACCATACTAGTCTTTTCCGGATTTACCGAGGCCCCTGAGCTATCAAACTAGAGGTCTATATATCGCTTCTAAAGTTAACATTAATTGTATTTTTTACAATGTAAAATATTTCAATGAAAATTCGTTTGTAGTAGTGTGATTCTGTCGCTAAAATATTTACATATTTTAAATCTTTTGTGTTTAGTTATTCTTTGTTGTATGTACCGTTTAGTTTAAAAAGGATTAATGGATCCTTTATAGGTTTGAAGATGATGTTAATATAAGGTTTGTTATATAATTTTTGTAGACTTCTAGAAGTTTACGTCCAAGTCTACATCCTTGTTGTGAGCTATATCTAGAGTACTTTATTCACACAGTTATTGACTAGTTTGTTTTTTATACTGACAGGAAAGTCAATAATTTCAAGAGTGTTTTTTACTATTTTCAGATTTTCTTTCTGAAAAGATGAACGTGCAAGTTTAGTAGCTCGGTATATCAAGTTGTTAAAAATACTGGTTTTATAAGGTAGGAACGTGATATATTTAAAACTTTTATGTCTACTTGACCATGTTTTCTTACAAAACCAGTTTATATAAATTTATGCCTTTTTATTAATAAGTTGAACATCCGAAACATTAATACTCTTTTCTTTTTCATATTCTAGAGTGAATTTAATTCTATTGTGATATGTGTTAAAAAGATTTTTGAATTCAAGAATTGTATCTCGTGGGAAACAATATAAAATGTTGTCTACATACCGGTAAAAGAACAAAGGAGTAAACTGTGGATTGTTAACGAGAATTGTCTGTTCCAATTCTTTCATCACAAGATCAAAAATCACCCCTGATATGGGTGACACCATGGGTCCTCCATGGATCTGTTCGAAAAGTTTATTTTAGAACACAAAATACGCATTTTCTAGGCGGTATTGTAAAATCTTGATAAAGGATTCAAATGATAGTTTAGTGTTAAGTTTTATTTTATCCCATCTAAGTTCGACCACTAAGGGTACAAGTTCATGTGGAATGTTGGTAAAAAAAGACATAAGATCAAGACTACAAAATTCATATCCTTCTGGAATCTTGAATTCAGATATCTTATCTACCAAACTCAAGCTATTTTTACATGATATTCTAAATTGCCTAAGATTGCTTTAATTGGATGTGCAATAAATTTCGAAATACAATATAATGGATAACCAACAAAGGCAGTAACAGGCCTTAATGGACAGTCAGGTTTGTGGATCGTAGGCAGCCCATAGAATTTAGGAGCATAATAGATTTGATGCTTTCACGATGATTCATTATGATAAAGTAGATATTTCGGGTTTCAATCGTGTACAAAACTACGAATTTTCCGGACGTTTCGTGAATATTATGCGTAGATAAATCACAGATAAGATAAGCCGCTGTGGCTGCAACTGCGCTAATGCCAGCATGCTGAAAAAATTTTCGGTGGGATTTTTGTTTCAGTGTGCATTCTACGCTTTAATATTCGCGACCACGTTATATTACTGTACGGATCGGGCTTAAGCGAGATTCCGAACAGTTTTTTTTATATTTTTTGACCTTTTAATTAAAAAAAAAAAACTTTATCACAACGTGTACCATTAGGCCATTTTCCTTTCGGGGTAGCCACGGCTCTCTTGGTGGGGAAGGGAATAATGTGAACAAGGGGATGTTGACTTTTAATACTCATCGAGAATTCTCGTGTTATTTATTTATATAGAAAGTTTGTTTTACAACACTGATGCGGCCCTGGTTGCTGATATATTCCTCTAGCAATCATCAAAGTGAAGAGCCCCCCGAAAACATCATTTGAGGTTCCCCACTTAAGACCATTACAATTTAGGGTCTTTTTTCAGGGGTCATTCACTTTACTGACACTCTATTTATTAAATAATTGTCACCATACTTATCTTTGCTGTCATACTGTTTTAGTTTACTTCGCGTCCCTGCATTTTTTTAATCAGACTCTCGTGTTTTTATGCTTTCACATGCCTCTTCTTAATAGTGTTTTTATTCAAAAATATTACCCACTTGTTGCAGGGTCAGCTTCTAGAGAGCCTGCCATTTACATTACCTTCATACTTCATGTTTTTTCATTGGAGAACGACAATTCAGCGTTTCCAATTTCAAAATTTGACCTTCCTCTTGTATCAACAGAATTAAAGATAACAGACTATCGCATCGTTTTATGAAACTTCTGGGTTTTTAATTTTTTATATACCGCTAACTATTCCTAACTTACTGTATATAATCCTGAATAATATGTTTTGCTAAATAATAGGATCTCTACTTTTGAAGAAGCGAAAATGTGAAATTGCTCTAGTAATCAATTAAATATTAACATTTTTATTAGGAAGGCAAAAAGCTTAAAAAGTATAATATGGTTACTTCTTAAAACACGCATGTAAATAAATACCCCCCTTGTGCCCGATTAAGATAAAAGATTAAAATTTTTTAATAATTAAAAAATTATTGTAGTATGTAAGTAAGTATATTCAAACTTGTAAAATTTTTTCTTACGGCGAGCTATTATTTATTAGAGCATTATAGAGAAATTTATTTCTCATAAATTTCCGATACCATACAAGTCGCAATTATTAAGTTATTAAAAAATAAGCTACTACAGTGGTAAATTGTTTAAAAAACTAGATCACTGCCTTATACTTAACCCAAGGAAGGAACACTACTTTCACGCACCCTCTATAGGCACTCGGGTGCGAATTGGTTTTTCTGTAATCCTAATACTAAATATTGAACATACTGAACATATAATAAACATCTAGAATATATTAGGCATATGTTACGCTTTAAACTCGCGAATATTGCAATAACTCTGAAAAGTACATGTCAAGTTCAGTCGAGTAGCAATAAGAAAATCCAGGTAGAAAGTCTACTCAAATCTCGCTGAGGTGATTAAGACTAGCCTATTTTTTAAATTCTCTTGCCCGATTAATAATATATTATAAATTATTCATAAAAAAACATTATTAAGAAAATTTGCAATAGATTTCTGTAATTTTCAAGGATCTCAAAAAATCACAAACATTTTCATGCATTTTTGCAGACAAGGAATTTTAAAGAATTAAGAAGGATCCCAGAGATTTAAAATGTCTCAAACGATTTCAAGCCTTTAGGATTTTTCAAAACATTACCAAAAATTTTCAAGGAAAATTCGAAAATTTTAAATAATTTAAATGAAATTTAAATATTTTAGGGCATACAATCAAATTTTTTTACCGCGCTAAAGAATTTGTTAGAGTTTGAAAGAATGTAGAATGATTTCATAAGACCTATACAGTTTTTATAAAGCTTAAAGCTTTTATAATATTTTTAAATTATACAAAAAGCTTTTACTTGATTTAGATAATTTAATAGGGCTTCAAAGTATTAGAAAGTGTTGAGCTCATATTTTTGAAAACGCAAGTAATTGTTAAGAGCTCTGAAAGAATGATTGGAAACTGAACTGACTGAAAGCAATAACTTATTAATTTTTAAGAAACTAGAGAAAAGAAAGCAATGTTTAAAAGTTTTAAAAAGTTGAAGCTGTTTTAATAGATTTCAAAGTACTTAAAATATTAACAAGATTCCAAGGTCAATTTTAAAACGATTAACAATTTTTAAGCGATTTCAAATAATAAGGAACGACGTGTTTGAGGATATTTTTAAAGATTCAAAATGATTAATTAGTGTTTTCGAGAACTTTAATTATTTCGTGGATTTTAAAGGAGTCTCTAAGTGTTTCATTACATTTTTTTGGATGTTTATTAGCTTCTGCATGCTTAAACATTATCTGACAATTAATTTAGTTTTTAAAATGAAACAGATAAAAAATAAATAAAATCAAAGTAAAATAAAAAGGAAATATAATATATAAATTATTGAAGAAATAAGTTTAAAAAAGGACAGTTTTCAACTATACTGCTGAAAGTTCGAATAGATGCAATTTTATGTGATTTAGCTGATTATTCTACAGTATTATGTTTAATAATTATCTGGCAAAAATGTATCTTTGAAAGGCATAATTTTCCGCTCAATAAAGTTTACGAATGGTTCGTGTAACTCAAACGTTCTGACGAATGTTTAAATAGAATTCCTTGTTGAATTGACAATTACGGCCAATATTTCAACAAAAAGGGAGATAACGAACGTTCTTTATTTAAGAAATATACAGATCAAAGGCCAGCTGCAAATTTTTGTTTGCTAAAAAGAATTTCGTTGAGATGCAGACAGAGGTTAACTAATTTACATAATTATTGCAATCTCTTAATTTTTATCTCCGATACTATTAAGACTTTTCAAAATCTATTAGAAACCAAGCGCAACAATTTGCATATTAAGTACAACTTTTTCCTAAATTTTGTATGTATTCACTTTTTGCAATTAAAAAAAATCAAATATGAGAAGTTTTCAGGGTCAATGGTTTCCTAAGTTGCATGATTACTAGATGTGTGATTGTCATCTTATTTGGATATTACATTAAAACAGATATTAAGTTTCACTAAGACGTACCGTATGTACTGCTCAGGTGTGCACTATATATTGTTTAAAGAGGGAAAAATGCTCTTCTACTTTGAAAAAATTGTACTGTTACTGTCAACAACCGGAAAAGACAAATTTCTCAAACTTTTCTACAGCATTACATCGAGAAAAGTAATAATAAAAAAAATTTTTAAATCACTTATGAGTTTTTTTTTAGTAAATCTAAAAAGGTTAATTCTATAACGTTGCATTTCTAAACGGATATTATCAATACATATTGAATATGGAAATTCAGGCTTAGTTAGGCAGTATTTTTTTAATGAGTTTTTTCTTTTTTACCCTGTGTTAATTTTGCAGTTAAAACAAAGTTGCAAAGAATATTCATAAAATAAAAAGAAATACAATTTCATAATTAAATGAACTTAACTGTAAAATAAGTTCTATTATAATTGTATGAAGCGCTTCCTCCAAATAGATTAATCCCACTCTGTATAGAACATACACTATCCTCTTTTTCTCGGTTTAAAAATGAAGCAAAAAATAGTTTTGTTACCATTTTTACAAAATATTTCTTGATTTAAAACTTGACTATTGTTTTTAAAATTGTTTAATAATCTAGTGGATTTTGAAAGAACGGAAAATATAATTTATTTAACTTACTAATTTAATATGAAGACAATTCTAAGAACAATTAAGAAAAGGAGAACTATGGATTCATAAATACTGAACATTATTTTTTAAGCAACTTTCACACATACGACTCTATCCTGATGAGGAAAACTTTTTGTTTCTGGAACGTCGAAGATTTGAGGTCCGTTTCAGTAGCCTCCCCAACCACACATTTTTACATTCATACAAACCCATTCGATTGCACCCAAAATGCGCTTTATTGCACCACAAAGTACAATTTTTGCGCCACAAAACTGAAAGAATTATTGAAAGTGTTAAGGTGGGGGGCAGGTAAAATGCTACCCCCCCCCCACACAAACACACACTTTCGAAAACATAACATTTGAATAAGTAATCTTGAAGAACTTCAAATGCGCTCCATCGCACCACTAATAAGAAGCATTGCATCACTATTATAACGGAGTTATCGGCGAAGTAAAGTGTGTGGTAGGGGGGGCTTGTGCGATTTTGGTCAAAAATCAACAGTTTCCAAATTTTTTTTCACGAACGTATTCAGTTTCAAATGCGCTCTATAGCTCCACAAAAAATAAATTTTGCACCAATTAACTGACGAAAAAAAATTGGTGGGGGGTGGGGCTAGTGAAACGCTGGTATTAATATCCCTATTATTCACTAATAATCACATTTAACTTTCAAAACATATTCTATTCCAAATACGCTCCAGTGCACCACCAGGAATTTTTCAATTGAATTAGAAATCAGAAATTTATTAAATTCTAAACACCTGAAGCAAGTGATAACTCATGATAACTCCTGATTAATATTTTTCAGTACTCTTTGGCTAATTTCAATGCACTTTATATGCGCTCCGTCGCTCCACAAAAAAATTCAATTTCGCTCAACTGCAAGTACTGATATTGAGAGAGTGCAATGAGGTGG